>VURO01012688.1:1604-18321 GCA_015108175.1 Pelvicachromis taeniatus
ACCACCACCACCACAACCCACACACCCCCAAAAAACACAAAAAAAAATAAAAAAAATAAAAAAAAAATAAAAAAAAAAAAAAAAAAAAAAAAAAAAAAAAAAATAAAAAAAAAAAAAAATTAAAAAAAAAAAAGGGGAATTTAAAAAAAAAAAAAAAAAAAAATCAACTCTTTAGTAAATTAGGTTTCTATGGTATCATGTGAAAAATAATAATAATAAACAGAAAAGCAGAGTGACAGGCTCACCGCTCCTCTCTGAGGCGTCCGTTCCATTTGGCCCCAGTTCTACCCGACTAGTTGAAAGTGAGATGACGGATGGGTTTGGTTGACCACGCGCACGTCTTTTCTTCTTTTGTTTTAAAGCAAGCCGCAATACAACGAATCACACTCAACCCAATATCACAATATGTACAGTTTTGTTTCGTTTTGTTGGGTTTTTTTTTTTTTTCTGGCATTTTGGAACAATGATATCGATAATAAATAATAAGCACTTGACCGATTGTGCTGCCTAGAATTTCAGGCAGAAGGATATGGATTTACTCCAGGCAAGTTTGTATTTCTGTATTTTTGTTTTTAAGGAGACTGTCACATGTTTTGTTAGACGTTACCAGTTAGTCCCCTGTTATTGTCTTATGTACAGCAGATTGAATGGTACAGTTACACTTTTATTTATTTTTTTGAATCAATCCCACCAAAAAGAAAGAGAATAAATAAAAACCGATTGGGAACTCAAATGAGTCAAAAAGATCTCTGGACTACGGAGCCAGGCAGCATGTGAACCAACCCTTGTCACATCTACAGTACAACCAAGTCCACCTGTAAACCACCCTCCCTTCTTCTTCGTCACTCTTGTGCATCGACTCGCTTCCTACTCTTTTATCTGCAACCCTCACATTCGAGATATGACTTCTACCCACGTTTCCCCCTCTCTCTCTCTCTCTCCGACTCTCTGTTTCCTCCTCTGCTCTCCCTCCCAGTGTTGCGCCCTCAGACGAAGGGCAGGATGCCGTAGACAAACAGGGCCATGACGGCGGCGCTGAACAGGCCGGCCACAGGCACCGTAACAAACCACGCCAGGAAGATGTTCCTGAAGAGGCGCCAGTCCACTGCTTTCTGGGAGCGGATCCAGCCCACGGCCACAACTGAGCCCACCTGGAGGCCGCAGCAAGGAGGGAAGAAAGAAAAATAATCAGCAGCAGCACAGAACAAAATGTTCAACGCAGCAAAGCCAAAGTCAGTATGAAGAGCTGCAGGTTGTCCACGATTTTCTCTTGATGGAAGTTTTTCCAAGACTGCTTTGCAGTCAGATTACGTCAGCTATTTTTAAAGACATGTTTTTCAACACTGAACTCTTCCCTCATACATTAAGTGGTTAATTGTCTAATTAACCCCATTGGACAGAAAAGTTGACAGCACCAGCTGATTCATTAAATTGTAGTTTCTTGTTGTTTGTTGCTTTTGTCTAAGTCACAGTCTACTCTAACAGTATCAGTCAGCAGTTGAAGAAGTACTCAAATTCTTGGGCAACAACAACAACAACAATAACAATAATAATAATACGTTTTTAAAATTTAAATATAGGCTCCGTTTATGGTTTTCCTAAATTGCTCTCACATAAAACACTGGATGCTTATTTAAAACATGAGCAAATAATGAGAACAGCATATGTAAAAGTAATCTCTATGAGCCAAAGCTCAGGCTTCAGACTGTTTGTTTTTTTCTACTCTTGTCCCAAGATGACATCAGCTTGGCCTGGATATCCTTATATGGTCATTTTAAGCAAAAACAGAAGCACCAGGTTGAAGACCTGGAGTTTACAAGGGCCAAATTTGTGTTTGGGGAAGTCAGGTGAGAAGAAGCCAATTAGTAGAAAGAAAAAAAAAAACCCCACTAGTAAATTCCCAGAATCAAAATACAGACCTGTCAAACAAGTAATACAGGTCAAACTGCATGCAGTTGTACATACATACTTGATACATTAAATTTAAAGTATCAAAGTAATTGATATTGATACTGGTAGTAATTGGTATATTAAGTGTATCTAAAAGTTGTACTGAGCAACAAAAACCAAAAACTTCCACCAAGTAGTACGGCCAGGATGGCCTAAAACACAGAAAGACACACGAACAAACGGTGATAAGACATCAACAGGTCAGCAGAAAGGCCACGTGTGACCTGCAGCTCTTCAAAATCAGATCAGTTTTCAGCGTCTGGGTTAGTGACTGCAAGCAGATTATTGAGATTATCACAGCATAAATTTAATTTGCTGTCCATGGAAGCCTGAAATCAGCAGCTCTAGAGTAGCAACAGTCTATATTATTTACCTCTTTATTAGGCTGTAAATATCAAAAAGCACTAAACCTGAGAGTTTTTAAGCTTGTGCGAATAGGTCTGCAAATTTCAGACTTCCTCTTCTTCTTTCTTTTTTTTAAAAATAGAAATAACATCAGAATACAACAGAAATTCTTTTTTGAGAAGACTCAAAGCGACACACCTGAGTGTTGGAGTAACGTGCAGTGAGTGGTTTCAGCGCTTAGTGACGCTACAAGTGGGCTGGAGTTAAACCGTGTTTCCCTGCTCTTATTTGGCCAGAGCAACATGAGACACCGTCTGTCACATGCTGACTAAATGTGGAAGGTCGAGCTAACGGAGTCCAGCCTGTGTTTTTGGGTTTATTAGTCAGTCTTAATAAAACAAAGCTCAACTAGACCCCACAAAAATATCTCCCAGAAAAGACATTCAGGTCATGTAGCCTGTCTGCTTAAAAACAAGATACTTTAACGTATCATTTCTTGGATTCTCCTCTTTGTATTCAAAAAGCAGGGAGAGCACGTGTGGAACAATATTTAACTCAGTGGTGACATTGTTTGTTTGATGGTTTTAATATGGAGCAACAAATTCTGAACTCGGCGTGACCTCAGTGTTTACATTGCTTATGAGATTTTGAAACGAGTCACTGCACATTACACTGACCCACACACCCATCCATTCGGTTTAACTTTCACACACACACACACACACACACACACACACACACACACACACAAAAAGAACTGAAAAGAAAAATTGTCACTCGTCACCGACAGAACTCCACAGAAACCGAATGGATGCAGGTGACACACAAATACAGACACACACTCACTCACTCGCACATACACACTGTGGAGATGCTGACAGATATTGCTGGCTACTTTCTGAAAACCAAACAATTTAAAATGTCAAAAAGCTAAAAGTCTTAATAGACTTTTTTCTTTTTTAGTCCAGCATCATCTGTGGACACATCCCCACATTCGAAATAAACAAATAAATGAGAATCACTAAATCATTCAAATCACCACCACGATTATATACCTCTAACCATCAGTAGGTTTAGCATTTTGGCAGAGCAGCTGATTATCCAAGGTTTTTAGGAAGGAAACAAAGGCATTTGGAGGTGAGAAATGAAGATAAGGTATGGATGGCGATGATATTGATGTTTAGACAAATAGATCACCGGTAACTTAAACCCAGTTTTGAGTCTTGTGCAGTTTCCCTTCAGCGGAGCTAACATGTTTGCATTCCTGTTTTCACTGATTATTGCACATATTATCTCATACAAGCTAAAAACAAACATTTCAGGCAGATGTCAGCTGTTTCATCCAGCTTCAGCTTTACAAGTAGCTAAGAGGCTAACAGCTATAGCCTAATACTTAGTGATATCAATATTATCATCAAACTCGCTACTCGTGCCCGTGTATTCGTTTAAGAAATATTCCTAGTTTTTCATCTATATTATATTTTATTAAAAAAAACTTTTACTACTAACTTAATGAACAAAAACCAGAAATAAATAAATAAAGACAATAGCTATCTATATGCTGTATGTCTAATAAACTTGCACGTAACCACCTGAAAGGATGCTTTAATCTTACAAAGCTACCTTTGAGGTAAACTTGGGGTTGTGTTGCTAAAGGAAAACTGCACGAGAATTCAAAACGTCAACTTCGGGAGTTGTGATTGGCTTTAACGATTGACAGCTACAGGTGAAGCAATGAAGGGGAGCTCCCGGAGGGATCTCTAGGATGACTTCGCTACCAATACCTTGCAGTGGGTGGAGCTTATTGGGATGCCCACATTTGATGCAACAAGCACTGTTAGCGCACTCATTACTTCAATGCAAAATCCGCTGTGAAGATAGATGAGTAGAGAGACAGACAGAGAAAGATGGAGAGGGAGAGGTAAAAAAAAAGTGGAAAACAAGTGTGACAGGTGGGTTCGGGGGGGGTGGGGGGTGGATGGTAGGTATTTGGGAGGTTGAGGTCTCCTTGCGGACAAGCACAGGAGGGTGGAAAACCCACACACCAAACCATGCCAGTGCTAAGAGGGCAAAATGGAAGCGACTTGGTGGGAATGAAACAGAGAATGAGACACCGTGTTGATAGGGGCGGGCAGGGGAGGATTGGGACTGGTGGGGTCCGTCTCGAATTCCAGCCTCGATCTGCTATTCCTGAAAATAACACGGGGACAGGGGCTGCACACTGCTGCCTGGGGCTGGCTGAAGTGGGCTGGACATGGATTAGTTTTGATATTTTCATGCAGTGCAAAAATTGGTCAGGATTAACAGTTCCAGGGAGGGATAAATATACGGTATTTACATCGTTTTGACAATCATTTCTGCTAACGATGCTGTGACTGTGATCACTGTGGTAAAAAAGCAAAGAACTCGAAATGACAAAACTGGAAATATTAGGGGTCATTTTTCATACTCATGAGGATGTAAACGATAGAAATGGCAAATCAACAATTAGAAATGGCATAAACAATTACGCAGAGCTTCTTCTGCTATTTGAAAAGCCCGCTGTCTGGAGCGCCATGTAATAACTAAAAGCAACTCAGACTTACGAGAATTTCTATCGTCTGGATTTCAGTAAATCGACTGGAGGCTGACGTTTAAAGAGATTTTAATGATGAAATTAAAATGTAACTGCAAAACTGGCATTAGAAAATATAACCGAGTCAGGCTCCCTCCTGATTTCCACCGGAAAATACTTTTTTCACAGCGCACCCGACAGTAGGGCCGTGTTGCTGACTTTGTTGGAGTAATGCTGCCGTGCTCACAGCTCTCGGCCTAGCTTGTACAATGTGATCACAACAGACAGAAAAGAAGGTCAAAACTAATAAATAAGACCCACATTTTCATAAACTGCAATTATTCTTTTTTTTTTAATTTTTCCTGCCACAATAATCTGAGTTGTGATTTCTGTGGAGAAATTTAACTAAGAAGCAGAACACTTGTAGGGAGGTAGGCATAGAATTATAGTAAAAATACTAAAACGCAGAATTTATCGAATTATCTCACAATGAGACTAAGCACTGATTATAGATAAAGCTGTGCGTGTATGTGTGTGACTCCAGCTCAGTCCAGCCCGGCGCCCTGGGAGGCAGTGTGAGCTCCCTCTCCCCTGGAAATGCCTGAAAGGGAGTTGAGAGGCCAGCTGGAAGGCCACTCAGTCATACCTTGCAGTGCGTGGTACTGACAGGGATTCCGATATTGGAAGCGAACACGACTGTGAGTGCAGAAGCCAGTTCAATAGTGAATCCACTGTGGAAGGAAGGGAAGGGAGGGGAAGGGAGAGGAAGGGAAGGGGAGCAAAGAGACATTCTTCATTGTGATGTCTTGGACGTTGCTCATGATGGCACGGTCTCACCGGCATCCACATAAAACCACAGCAGAGCATTCAGCAGTTCTTTAAAGTATGCCCAACACACATTTGAAAAAGGGAAATAATATTAAATATCTGAAACACACACACACACACACACTATAAACACAGCATTTCTATCAGGTATTACACATTGGTGTGTTATTTATAATGAACAGAGTTTCAGTATGTGATACACACACACAGGCCTTTGTGTTGGTGTGTTTCTGTGCTGCCTTGTGCTTACTAGAAGCCACAAGCTGCTTTCAGGTCATTTTTTCGCACATACTACGACTACCAACACACAGAGAGGCAACTAGAAATTCGAATAAACTTCCAATAAATGACGAGAGAGGAAAAAGAATTAAACTAAATGCATGAAAATGCAGCTTAAAAGGGGAAAAATTTGACTTTTTTTCGTACTAGATAGCAGCCAGTAACATTCTTCAGAAACACTGAGCCGAGGTTCCAGATGAAGATACGACTGAAATTTAAATGTCACTGCAGGCGGAGTGCAGAGTGGTCGAACAACAGGAGCCAATCTCTAAGACAGCAGAGCACCAGTGATGTCACCTGATTAATCTTGAACCCGTTTGTAAATGGCCACTTGGCCCTAACTCTGTCTGTAGACTTGGCCAACAGAAATTGATAGCCATTAGGTAATCATTCATTGTATTAATTAGACCTGTGCTTCCCCCCAGTTCATGTCAAAATGTAGGAGTAGAGGGTCTTGCAAGAAGGCTACGGAAAACGCTCACAGCATTCGCTCTTCTTCAACAGCAACAATAAACAACACACAACTGGACAAGTGTGCCATATCGACTCATCACAAAGAGATATGATCGTTTGTGTTTCCCTGAGTTCTGCTGGTTAAGCTTTGCAGAGCCTGCTAGATCTCCAGCAATCTGTCCCTGCGGTGGTTCAACAGCAGAGCTGGCCAGAAGGATGAAAATCCATACTTTAAGTTTCAAGACTTTTTACTGCTGTGATACATTGCACTTTTTAGGTGCTTGCTGCTAAAATATATGCCCCGCACATCGTCCGCAGACACACATAAACACTTCCGTGTCCTCGCCCCAAACAAACTTCTTTTCAGAGTGATGCATGGAAACAGACACTGGAGGAAACCAAATCTTTAGAACGGTGAACCAGCGCAAATTTGTCTTTGGGTCCTGGCAAAAGTGTAAGCTGGTGATGGAAGGAGGCAGATTAAGAGAGAAAGGAGAGAGACAAAGAAGAGAGAGCCCGAACAAAAAGAGGAGAAATGAGGGAAGAGAAAATAATGAGATGGCCTGGGTGTGAGCGTGAGAAAGGGACTTTAGGGAAAAGGAGAGAGAGAGAGAGAGAGAGAGAGAGAGAGAGAGAGAGAGAGAAAGAGAGAGAGAGAGAGAGAGAGAGAGAGAGAGAGAGAGAGAGAGAGAGAGAGAGAGAGAGAGAGAGAGAGAGGCTCTATAGGTGAGACATAAAAGGAGAAAAAGGAAAGCAGAGGTAAATGTGTAAAGGAATGAAGAAAAGGAAAAAAGCAGGGCGCTGAGAAGAAGAAGAGGGTTAACCACAAAAATAGTGATTTACAGGAGTGGGTAGGAAGGAGAAAGGAGGACGGGGGGAAAGAAAAGTGCAAGAGTCAGACTGGCGTCCCTCCCTGTGGTTGGAGAAGAGAGGCTACGGTTCCCACTGTGCCCCTCCCTCACCCCTCCTGCTCTACTTCTCTTCACCCAGAATGCCAAACAGCTTCCTGCAACCCTGTGTGATGTTCCTGCCAGGCAACAAAGCACAGCCACACACACACGCACACACACACACACGCACGCACCTCAAAATGCCTTGCTGGAACAATTAGACCCTAATGTGCATGCATGCTCGGACACATACAGTACATTCAATGCACGGTGACTTGCAGAGTTTGGCTTCCTCGGCACACAAACAACTCTGTGGTATGCACAGACACAGATCCACACACACGAGCACGCACGCACACACACACACGCAAACTCTTCAGCTTATGCGTGGGAAGAGAAAAGAGAGAGAGGAAGAAGGAGACTGAAGTCAAGGACAGAGCAACAACACGGGTTTGTGGATGTGAGATGTTTGCTGCTCAGGTTATCGGACAGCGAGTGTCCTAAGGCTTTGTTTGTTATGGTCCAAAAGTCTACTTGTTTATTCATAATTTTTATGTAATAGGTCAAAAATCAGAGAGAAAAAAAATGCACTACTATTTCACTCCCTAAGCACCACCAGATACTATTATTAAAGCAGATTTCTGTTAAAAAGTAGTAAAAAGAATTATTTCGAGCAAAGTCTGGGATGATTCCCAAAATCATAAATAGCGTGCTTAATGCCGAAAAAACAAAATTTTCCTTTTATATGTTTATAGCAGAAAAAAGTAATAAAAAAAATCCATTTGGTTTTTGTATTTTACTTAATAAACACAAATGTAATGGATTTGATCACACAAATCTTTTCATTTAAACGATCTGCCTGACCTCCACTGATGATAAACATGAGTACACATCAGTACTGTGTGTGCAGGTAAAAAAAAAGGCTGGCAAACAGTGAGGGAAAATCTGAACATTCATTAGTTACACAACAGACAAACTGGTTTATGCATTTTGCTGTCTGCACCCTGGATTACTAAATATCTTCTGATTGTTCATTTGCACTTTAGTGCATAGGCATCCTAATACGGCTGTGAGAATGTAAGTACTCACCATGGAGGCTGGAAACCCTCTATGAACTTGTTTGTGTCAGCATGTTGAAGCTCTATGGAGCGTGTAAAACCCAAGCATGGTGGATAGTTCACCTCTGCAGCACAACTCTCCTTCAAACGCACCCAACCGCATCCACAGACACGCACATGTGCACTCACGCTCCTGTGAGGTGACTTTCTCACCTTGAGGGGGTGATGGGAGTGAGGTCCTTCCCCATGGTCTGGATGACGCGGCGGCCCCATACCCACAGGCCGGCACAGATGCCTATACCACCATAGAACAGCAGCCAGATAGGAGTGGCAGCATCCTGCATCACACCTCCCTGTTCATAGATCATCCACAGTGCCACCAAAGGCCCAATGGCATTACTACAAACAAGAAAGTAGATAAAAACTTTATTCAGGCATTGTATACTCAAGTCAAAAGAGTAACCTATCGGTCATTTTTATATTTACTTGACAGAAAAATGTACTCCGGACCATAAAGGTCGCCGTGTGTCATGTAACATGTAGGGGGCAGCACCTGACATCGTTGCCTCCGTGGGCGAAAGAACCAAAGCAGGCGGTGAGGATCTGCAAGAAGTGGAAAAGCAGAAACACCTCAGGTTTGTCCTTCTCCTCCTGATCCTCCAAGTCGTCCGGCCCTGGAGGTGGAGCCCCTTCTTCCTCCACCCCCTCCAGGTCTGTGGCAAGCTTCATCTCCACGCCGCCCTCCTCTGCCTCGATCTCAGCCTCAGCCACGGCGTTACAGTACGATGAGTAGCTATCGTAGCGTATCCGCTTTTTGGAGTAGGACACGCTGTTGCTCCTGCCCCCTCCCTCGCCAACAAGCTTTTCACTGTCCTCGCGTGATTCGGAGCGCATCGGCTGGACGGGCATGCCGCATATTGCCGCCGTGTAGCAGGTGTAGCTGTTGTTGCGGCGCAGCAGGCGGTAATTGTTGTCAGGCGGGCCAGCGTTGGAGCCCGAGCGGTCGTTGTCATCCATGCGGCCCAGGTGGATTTTGTGAAGCAGGTCTTTGTACAGACCCGAGTCTTTGTGTACCGTGTGGTACACCTGGCCATCGCTACGCATGTGGCCATCGAAGCTGAAGCTGCCATTAGAGATGGGTGATTTGAGGCTGCCGTTGGTCATTGAGTGTGTCCGACCTGGAAGACAGAAGATTAATGAAAAGTCTGCGTGGAAGCAGGATGTTTATGATGGCCGACGAGTTTGATCTCCATTACTGCCATTTTTATTCCTGACCCCTGTAAAGTATTAAAGCATAAATAAAGCTATAGTTACTCTCCTCTTATCAAATGTTACATAAATTTCCAGTTGTACCATACACCCTGCCGTTTGGCAGGATAGTGCCTCCATTCGCCAGGTTGGAGAGCTCGCTGCTGGATTCGCGAGTGCCCCGGTCACTGCTGCCGCCCGTGAGCGGCATCACAGCCTCATCTGTGCCCTTCGCCCCTGGTAACTCTTTGAAGACGGGGCTCTCCTCCTCCTCTTCAGGGATCTTGTCCAGGCTCTCATCAGAAATCCTCGACAGAGCCTGCTCTTTCTTCAAACGACCTGGAGGACATCAAGCAGCAGTTGAAAGAGCATCAAGTTAGCTCTCAAAACAAGGACATTTTTGCAGGTTATGTTAAATCCAGCATGAAAGGAATGCCACAACCGTATTGTGGCAGCCATTTATTATTAAAGGATTTCAAGGAAACCAATCTGGATGGCAGCCAGTTAGGCAAAGCTGATAGCTACAGATCAGGAGTTTGCAAGCAAAACACTAATTAGGCAAAAAAAAAAAAAGATCAGAATTTATTTGCAACTTTTCACGCTTTAAAAAAAGCTGTTGCTTCTGCTTTCAGGTTCAGGAGAATGCAAAACTTTGCAGAAACATTTTACAATCACACACAGCCATCAGGTGATCTAAATTACTACCCGACTCTTTGAATGTGCAGAAAAAAACAAACAATCAGATTTATAACCCGTTTAATTTAAACGGATGTAGTAATATCCAGATTAGCACCAATAATTTTACCTGTAATCCTCACAGGCATAAGGGGGTTCATGTCAGGGTCACACAAACCACGGGTCAGTGGAAAAAAACATTTATTGTTTTGGCCTAAACATAGAGATTTTTTTCATGGCCTATAAATACCACTCGGCTTCTTATTAACTTTTATTTATATTTCTTTATAGTGCAAAGCATTTTTGGCATCTATCAGACTTTTGGATTAAGTGTTTGAGCACTTACACAAAGAACCTTTTATTTATCCTGCACAAAGTTAAAATAAACAGAGCCGTGCCTTGTCTTTATCCACCGCTGTCTACTTTTTTCCCCCAATGTTTTAATTTTCTGTGTCATGACTTTTACAGCACTGCCTGCTTTGCTGTGGGCTGGTTTTCCCATTAGGGAAGCAATTCCCAGCCCTGATCCTGAAAGCTTTCTACACTGCAGGCCGTGATCTTAGCCTCTTTCATCTGACCAAGTAGCCCAAAAATCTAAGTAAGTGGAGCACTGGAGAGTTCACAGGGTTGTTTTTTTTGTTTTTTTGGTGGCTTTAGTGCCTCTGGCAGAGGCCAACAAGAAAACACATGCCCTGGCTTCCGTTGTTTGGTGTCAGAGTGTTTTCACATGGTGTGAGAGAGACAGACTGGACACATACACACACATTTGTATGGATATCCTTGTGAGGACATTCATTTACATAAAACCAAATGCCTAAACACAAAACTTACCCGACCCTAAACCAAATTTAACAGATACTTACTTGCGATCTTTCTCCTCATCCAGGGACAGACGAATATCCAGACCAGAGCTGCACAGACCAGCGAGCCAGCTAAAGTGATGAGAAAGATGGCCCACACCGGTAGCATCTCCAACCCGAGCACTGCAGTTGATGAACACACATAAAAAACATAAATCATAATACTGACATCACACATTCAAGAGGAATTTTGAGCAAACTAACAAGCGTTTTCATCCCTGAGGTGATAATTTGATCATACACTGGTGTCAGGTTAAATAATCAGAGACATACTGGGAATAAGCACTTACATGGAGCTCCAGTATACATGATGGAGAATGTGTTGATACCAATGGTGGAGGCGTAGAAGAGGGGCAACGCTCGCAATCCGTTTGGAACGGAGTCATCCTGTGACGTAAAAAAGGAAACGCACTGCTCACTGATTTTGAACCCTTCTGAGCAGCTGTCTTAAAAACAACAATAATGATAATAAATCATAAAACAAAACATGTACAACACCATACAATATGAGCTAAAATGAGAACGTGATCATATGCAGTCAATGAATAAGACAACATCGTCTTGGTTAAAAGTTTAACCAACTTAATTGGTTAAACTTAATTTAAAGGTCTGGAGTAATAGAACAATTTCTTTTTGCACACCTGTGGCTTGCTTTAATGAGAAGGTTAATAATTAATATGACTAATGAGGCAGGTAAAATGTAAAATGACAATAAATTAGACAGTGGATTTTACTGAAGTAACAAATCTCAACCCTGCAAACATAAAAACAGACAGAACAAGTATTCTGATGCGGACGCAAAAGTGATCTCATTCCGAATTTGACCCATCTATGCAGTAACACCGGCCCAAATGACAAATCGTCCCATGACTCATTCGTATGTAATCCTGCAGTCGTGACCCTCGGATGATCTGCAACGCTTCCCGGTCTGCCAGAGCTTTCCCATTACATAACAAATATGCGGGTGTTGCCATATCAAATGTTTTTTTTTTTTATCTGTAGTCAAGTTCAGACAAGTTGGGCGTACACGTGCACGTCTGTCTCCAATTTCTTATATTAAAATTCCCAGAATGGCAGCTAACTGCCAGCGTGGAGAGTGCAACGGCTGCAAATGCAAAGGCAGTGTGACAAAACTGAACACTCGTCAGTGGGAACAATTTCCTGCATTAGTTCAAAGTGATGGGCGCCTACCTTGTTGAGGATGAAGTGTCTGATGAGCATAAAAAGAAGTCCAGACATGAGTCCAGAGAGCAAAGGGGAGATGAACCAAGACGACACTGAAGAAGGATGGAAAATATGTCAATGAGGAAACAAACGCAAGAGCCTTGCCAACTCTCTGTCCAACTAGACATTCAAAATTGTTTTTGTTTGGGTTTTTAGTTCTCAGTTCTCTTCCTACAGTGAATTCTACCTCATTTCATTTAGGTGTTATGCATTTAAGTAGGAGAATAAATCCCAATAACCAGTTTTCTGGTGAAGTGAGAGTTTATTATTCTTTAAAGCATACATTATTATTGGATGCTGAGCTCGAGGATGCTGTATGATGTATGACAGAGGCTCTTAACAAGGAAGCAATAGGTTTATGCGCCTAAACTAAACTCAATAAAGCACTGAGTATAAAGTGAGTCATGTACTTGGAAACACAATCTGAATATTGTTGTTTACTAAAAACCTAAAAACCTTTCTAAAATCAAACTCCACTGGGCATATCTCAGAGTGGTTTCTATCCCATCAGGTTTCACTGGAAAAATGGGGCAGCTATTATAGGCACGCGCACACACAGACACACACACAGACACACGCAAACTCCTCTGATACAATCTTCTGCCATTACCAATCTTGACAAGCTGCATCCACTGTACTCCCTTTGTGCCGATGGCTACCATAGAGAAGCCGATGGTGGCGCCAACAATGCAGTGAGTCCCAGAGATGGGGAGTTTGAGGAAGGAGGCGATTAGCTGCCAGACGGCTGACCCTGTGACCAAAACAGAGACAAAAATCTGACGTTTATCTTAGTTTATTTATTTGTCCGCCTCCGTGCACAAAAACAATCTCTCGGGAAAATTAGCAGTTAATTTCCATCTGCAGTTTGCGTGACATCATGTAACATCTTAAATGAAGGCCTGAGAGTGCCATTTGAAATTCCAAATGACTGCCTTAAGTTTTTAGTGTTTATAGAAGGTGGGACAAATGTGTAATCTGAAAACTACACTAGGCTTTGTTTATCCTCCTTTAACAAAGAGTGCTATTCAAAGATTGCTCAATGATGTACAGTAATTGCAGTGTTTTTGACAGGGAAGATTACATATATTTAAAAGAGGAATATTTTCACATTCAGTCGTGAGAAAAAGTTGGTTTGAATTACCAGGATTTCGCAATAATTACTCATATGTCTTCTAAATCACTTTACTCATTAAGACACAAATATTATAACTAAACGAGTAACACAGAAAAAGAGCAAAACAGAGAGTAGTCGCTCATGGCCCAAGCTGGAAAATCTAAAAGAACTGAGCCTAAAAGCTCATTAAAAATCAGGAAAAACTGGAAGTGTGAGTTTATAGAGGCACCTCTCTCTATAAATAGTTATAAAATGTGTGTACTGAAAAAGCACTTTTCCAAATCACCGAGGGAACGATGAATTTAAAAATTAAGAGAGAACTTTAGGGGCAACAGATCATGACCTGCAGCTCTGGAGATTTTGGGTGACGTAAGAAGACAATGACCCAAAGCACAGTGAAACAACAACAACAGCGCCGCTGAAAAAGAAAATTAGTTACGGAGGCTAAGTCAGAGTCTTAACCTTTATCTAATTACGGTGCTGTGGCATGACCTGAAGGGGGACTGAGGACAGGAATGAAGAGGGACCGAAACAGTTTTACAGCAGCGATATTATACGAGGGATGACACAACCTGCCTCCGAAGAGCCAATTAACAGCCGAACCAAGCAACTGCACTGACTCATGCACACAGCTGAGGTTCACAACAGTTTCAGCTGAGTGCCGCTGCGTATGTCTATGTGTAGGAAATGTGCAGGAAAGTGTACCATTTCTCTTGGTGTACATATCCATAAATTGAGTTAGCGTGGCATCTGTTCAGTGCCACGCTAAATAGAGATAGAAACACTCATTGAGTTAACTGTCAAGTAGGGTTTTGGGGGCACATAGTGCATGTATAACCTGCACTCAACAGGTTAAAGGGGGGGGGGGGGCATCCTTTTAAAAGCTTATTTTGGCTGGTGATTTTATACTTTTATACATGTGGTTGTTTTTATTATCCTAGAGAAGCAGGTGATAGGACAAATCATTGTCAGCCCTAAATTAGACTCTGAACTCCAGCAAACCACCATAACTCCCAGCACACAAGAAGCGCTGGAGGAAGTTTTAACAATAGGTTAAAACTTCTTTAATTATGCATGAACAATATGCCAGTTAATGCGTTTCTCCAACAGTGACCTGTGGCAGCTTGCCACACCTGATTTTTCATCTCCTTGGGAATCCCCTGTGCATAATGCTGCCCGTTTTTACATCAACATGTGCCAGCAGTCTGTCATTAAAATGGTATTGTCCTAATGGGAGACCCATTGTTTTCGGCTTTTATTGAAATGGTGGTGTGCGAGTCTCCTGTTGATACTCAACAATTCCTCTTTATGTTTCACTTTAAGTGTTGTGTTTTCCTGCAGCTCTTAGGAAATACTTACAATGCTACAAGGTTAGCTAACATTAGCACAGCCCCAATAAAGTTTTATCTGAAAATACATTAAAAAAAAAAACAAAAAACATCTTGCAGTGCTTTTCGTGTACAGTAAGAAAGTGAGTGAGGCGCACTGTTTAATAACTGTAATTATGATATATACATTAGGACTGGTGTATGTCACAAGTATCAGCTGAGCCCAGTAAAATATATATAACATTATTGTTAAATTCAAATTAATTTCTAAGTTGTTTAAAAAGGTTTATGTCTACATTAAGCTGTACAATGTTTTTAAAGAGCAAAAGTGGATTTCAAGAGGATTAGTAGGGCCTTTAACAAACAATCATTCATTGTCATTTGGGCTGTCGGAAAGTTATTTTTAAATTTTTTTTTACTTAAAAAAACGGTTTAATTTCTTCTTTAATATATACACCATATATTACTGTAATGTGCAACGGTTTTGGGCATGTGAGAATACGGCGTTAACGTGGTCATCGAATTAACGTGATTCAGATTTTTAAGGCACTCAACCCGTCTGGAGGACAAACTTTGGACAAACTGCCCGAAATGCGTTGACAGAGACATTTCAGGGATTTTGAGACAGTCTGCACTCCAGATGTGTTAATTGTTAATGGCGTTAGTCGTGATGACGGAGTAACCCCTCACACGGATTAATCTGCCTTAACTCGTTAACGGGGATTTGTTAATTTTGACGCGTTAACACGGGTTCGTTTGCGTTAACGCCGACAGCACTAATATTTTTATAGAAAAAAAAGCATGTGTTGTTGTAATCCTAGACAAACAAGATGATGTTGATGTAGGAATAGTTCTTTGGCTCTCCGTGACCCTTCCCTGACGTTACTGCCTGCTGGATAAGGATGCAAACTTGTAGTGGCTAAAACACTGCACTAACGGGGGGGCACCATTGGCAACATGTTTTTCATCTATGGAGTGGAAGTTGCAGGAGTTTCTCTGGGCTGCAACTAGCATCACAACTTATATTAGCAAATGAAAAAAAAAAAAAAAAAGAAAAATTAATTTAAGTATCTGTAATAAAAATCATTTAAAGACAGTTTTTAAAGCTACTATTACTTCTTATTTCCAGTCTCATGGTTGTTTCCCGTTTGTTAACAGTTGTTTAGCAGCTATAACATTAAAAGTCAAATCTTTTCTCCTTTTCTCTTGTTTTGTTATAAGTATTGATGAAGATTGATAGGATTTGTAAAGGATAAAATAAAATAATGAATCCTAAATCTACATCCAATTTCTTCTCCTTCAATTTTTTGCACATCCAAGTTACTTCAAACTTCATTCAGACATGCGACAGGTTACAAATATTACAACAAAAAACCAAAACAATCACTGGGTCTGTCTAGTGAAAGTGCTGTTGTGGCTTTTACGTCAAATTGACTCTGGTGCTTATTCCAGCATGACCTGAAATTGTCCATCAGATAAACATAAGGATTTGCATGTCTAAAACGAGGCTTAAGACATTAGCAGCAACCGCGTCACTCAGTGGATGTAAAAGCAAATTGTACTTACCGACCATGGCGCTGACCTCGCCTGCCATGAGCACGGGCACCGTCTCGTTGTAGAGGCTGACATCTATGATGCCCTTCCGAATCGTCTCTCCCACTTTGGCCCCGAGCAACATTGAACCCAGCGTCTCGAAGATGGATGCCAGGATGCAGGCCTGCTTCAGAGTGACCACGCCGGATCCCACCGCTGTGCCAAATGAATTGGCCACATCATTAGCTCCGACTGAAAACGCCAGGACGAAGGCAATGATGAAGCCAAGAACCACCATCCACAGATACGACTCCAGATCCATCTTGATGTGATTTCAGGTGAGACAAAAAATATGCAAAAGAAACAAAAATTCTGCTT
>VURO01012689.1:6878-38268 GCA_015108175.1 Pelvicachromis taeniatus
AAAAAAAAAAAAAAAGGTTTGTAGGTTTGAACATTAAAGTGACCTCATGTATTGTCATCTTGGATTTATTTAATTAAATAATTTGCTCTAAAATCCATTGATTAAAAACATGAATACATTTAACACAGAAGAATCCTTGCATATATAATTGCGCATTATTAAAGCACGCTCGATTCTGTGCACGAAGTCTGCTCTCCTAGTGCACTTCAGATCTCCTCGAGGAACTCTTCAGTCTTAGGATTTATTGTCACCATGTAATTGTGACAAGTTTTCAAGTGAAACCCTTTCATGCTGGGGCGCAGTTCCCTGAGACAAAATAGTTGCTCTAAACACAAATCAGTAATATCTATCGTTGTCTTTGATCGAGATCATGTAGTAAAATATGCTTTGGTTATTTTATCTTGGTTTGGACATTTGATAAGGGAAAGTGTTCATTTAGAAGAGTTTGATATAGCTTGGTGCTAAAATGAATTCCTCTGAACACCTTTTGGGGCTCTCCTTTGGTTCACATGTCATTCCTCCACTCAGGGTCCAGCTGCTGCTGAATGACACTCTCTGCAGTCTCAACTGGTGAGAAAAGCAAAGTTCAAGGTGGAGAATTTTAATGTTCATATGAGGGGAAGTATTTATGAAAAAATGACTCTGTTTCATATGTTTTTGGTAAGTGGCACGATTATTGTAATTAGCCTCTGTTTGCTACCTTTGGCCTCAATTGAGATGTAAAGTGCTTCAAGTCGAGCTACCACGTCCTCATCTTCCTCTGCCCGAATGACGCCAGTGTAACCTCCTTCATCTCTGCTGTACTGGATGAAGCTGCAGACGAACAGGGAAAGAGTGAACAACAAAGTCAGCACAGATCATTCGTTCGAATTTAAAGCCGAGTTTAAAATTTAATGTTTGCTGAAAGCAGAAGCTGGAGTGTGTCACGTGCCGAGCCCATGTGGAATCAGTTTCCAAAATTCTGGGGTTTCCCACCACAATCAGCAGGGCTTTTGCTCGAGTCACAGCCACATTGAATCTCTGGACAAGAAAAAAAACGTGTCACAATAATTTGTAAATGCAGGCTCTTCATTGTGTGTGTGTGTCTGTGTATGGGTTTGCGTTGTTTACCTTCTCATTTTTGACAAAGCCCAGGTTGAACTTCTTGTCTATCTCTGCGTAATCGGAGCTGCTTCGAACTGTAGACACCAAGATCACTCTCCTCTCCTGGCCCTGGAACTCCTCCACTGAACCAACCTGACACACACACACACACAAATATAAATTTCTGACAGACTGACTACTCTGTGTTTTGCAGTGTTTTAGAGTCCAACATTTACTTACCTTAAGTTCTTTCATTTTCACAAATTCAAATTCTTTTTCCTGACCAATTTTTTCCAGTGCCTTGCGGATTTTCTGCACCTGTGTGACACAAAGAAAAACATGAACAATAACCACACCTTTAAATCTGCATCTTGTGCTCCCCTCATGTGTTCATTTGTAGTTATAGCAAAGGTTTATAACCTCTACATTTAGTACTTAAAAAAAGAATTCAGACCTGCTTCCTGTAGGGGGCGATGATGCCTATGTCTTTGGGTGCAATCTTCCCCATGCGTTTCTTGCCTTGTGCCTGCAGCAGTTTTCGGACATAGTTCATCAGCGTCTCCACTTCAGCTACATTGAAGAAAGAAGGACTGCTGGCCTCACGTTTGTCAATGCCAGTCACCCCGTGGAAGATCACTGGGAAGTTCTGAAAGACATTGAATTGTTGAAACCTTTAACTACCTTTGTACTGCTGTGAGGTTGTTGCTTTAATTTCTAAAAGCAGTAGAAGAAGACTGAATGTGTAAATGAATTAATTATACATGCACTGCACAGTACACACCTTGGTAAAAGAAGAATGATTACCTTTTTTGGTAGGTGTTCCCATTCGCAGTAGAAGTTTCGTGCATACTCCTCTGCACATGGCTGCAGCTCCCCATCGTAGAAGAGCTCATTGGGAATCTTGAGAATGGCAGGATGAGACCTGAAAGAAGGAACGCACATTGTTGCAAATCAAGCAAATCAAGTTTTTGTCACAGAGCATCCTTAAACTCTCTCTTCTTGCACACCTGTAGTTACGCAGCAGCTTGGTAACAAAACAGTTGTTGAACACACCATCAGCGTTCTTCTGGTATATAGAGAAGTTATTCATCAGCCGCTCCAAGAGAGAAATTCCTGCAGACAGCACAGAGGGTTTTTAAAATCAAATATCAGTTTACCACACACACACACACACACACACACACACACACACACACACACACACACACACACACACACACACACACACACACACACGTGTATTTATATCATCGTGGGGACATCTCATTGACATAATGCTTTCCCTAGCTGCTTACCCTAACCATCAAAACTGAATGCCTAACCCTGACCCTTACCATAACCTAATTGTAACCCTGACACTAAAACAACATTTTGAGTCTCAAAAATGCCTTCAAATTCGTGGGAACTGGGATTTTGGTCCCCACAAGGGCTGTCGGTCCCCACGCATATAGTAAACTTCCAATTTTTGGTCCCCACAAAGATGTTAATACCTGTCCACACACACACACGAAAAACAGTGCTGCAGAATATGCATTCATTCATCAATTTCTTTTCACTAATAAAGGTCATTGGGGGAACTGGAGTCTATCCCAATTGTCACAGAAAAAAATGCAGAGTACACCCATAACAGGTCACCAGTCCACCACAAGACTCAGACAGAGAAACAGAAAAACATCCACACCTACAACCAATTCTTCTTCTTTCAGCTGCTCCCTTCAGGGCTCGCCATAGCAGCTCATCTGCCTCCATCTCAACTGATCCGTAGCATCCTCCTCTGTCACACCAATCCTCTGAATGTCCTCCTTCACTACATCCATGAATCTTCTTTGTGGTCTTCCTCTTTTCCTTTTGTCTGTTTGCTCCACATTCAACATCTTTTGTCCAGTATATCTACTGTCCTTCCTCTACACATGTCCAAACCATCTCAGCCTTGTCTCTTTAACTCTGTCTCCAAACTGCTTGACCTAAGCTGTCCCTCTGATGTTCTCATTTCTAATCCTGTTTATTCTGGTCACTCCCAAAAAAAAATGTTATATCTCAAGCTCAGCAAGCAAAAAGGAGATCAGAGCCAATCCCTGATGTAATCCCACACCCATTACTCCACACCATCACTGACTTGCTGTCCTCATGCATGTGTCTTGCAACACCCTCACATATTTCTCTGCCACTCTTGACTTCCTCATGCAGTACCACAGCTCCTTCGTTGGCACTCCATCATCTTTAGATCCATAAAGACACAGTGCAACATCTTCTGACCTTTTCTGTACTTCTCCATCTACACACTCAAAGCTAATGCCACATCTGCACCTTGCGGCCAATTCAGAATCACCAATAATGTGCATGTCCTTGGACTGTGGGAGGATGAAGACTATACTATGTAGCCTTATTTCTCCGTGTTACAGTGGATTTGTGCGCAAGGCAACATAAGTGTTCTCACGTCTGTACTTACCCATGCCATGTTTCAGAGCATAAGGAGATCTTAGAATGGGGCCAAGCTGCTTGGGGTCTCCAGCCAGAACAACCTGACCAGCCGTTGCATCGAGCAACCCTATTGTGTCACAAAATAACAAAAGAATCATATGAAACAAATTTACTACGGCTACAGAATGGAAAACTCTTTGTTGTTTTTACCTGCCAATGGGACTATACACTCAGTCTCCACAGCGTGTCCGGCCTCATCCACAAACACATGAGTGAAATGTCCTTCTGGAATGTCACCTGAGACCAATCTGTTCAGATGAAAAAAATGTTGACATGGCACAAACTCATATTCGTCACGTTCATCTGTCATGTTAAATGTTGTATTAATGCTATACACAGTGTCATGCAGATATAACTGCAGTGTGAGTCATTCACTACCTTCCAGCAGTTAACAGGGTGGTGACCATGATCTTATACTTCATCAGCTCTTCTTTAGCAGGGAAAATGTAACACTCCCCAACCAGGTTAGAGCATTCCTGTAAAGTGCCATCGTATCATAAACTTCAGTGAGACTTAATAAAATAGCATCAAGCACTAGGAAGCACATCGACACTGTGGTTAAGAAATGAGTAAGTGGTCCTCATTCAGTGTGTCATGCATGAACATTACAGTCATGACGTGCATTTCACATAGAGTGTAGATACTTTAAACGTAAACTACTGAATGAAAGTGTGCTTAATATCACAGATGAATGAAAAGTAAAGGAGTTAGTTTCTTGATAAATTGCATCTCCCATCAAAAAAGAAAAACTAATAATTTTCATGAAATTTCTGACTGAATTTCTTTGTCATTTCAAATAAATTAACTCCCAGCACTGACCTTTAGTTCATCAGGAACAACACCAGGGTCCCGGCTGGTGGCATACATTCGGTACACTTCGCGCTTGTCCACATGTTCCAGAATCCTCCTGCAAAGCAGATCAGCGGCACTGTTGGATGGAGCGCATGCCAGAATGCGGCAGTTAGCCTGTGTCTTCTCTATCTGCTTGATAGCCTCTACCACAGTCACCGTTTTTCCTGAATAGGCCAAGAAACATAAGAATAGCATCAGCTGAGTTGCATTTTTAGACTTATGATAAGTTCCTGGAACAGCAGCTCAAAAACAAAGGAGTAGCAATATATGGGACCCTGTACCTGTTCCAGGTGGACCAAAAACCAGGTAGGGGGCAGGTTTGGATGAGCCAGCTACAATGTGTTGTACTGCCTGATATTGCTCTGGGTTTCTCTCCAGCTGCCAATCAAATAACCTGTTGATGGAAAGATAAATGGAAAAAAAAAGGTATCATTTTAGAGCGGAATCACATGCTTGAATCATTCCTGACATTTTAGGATGTTTACAAAGAACCAGAATTCCAGCCTCAGCTGATTAGTGCAGCACTGTAATGATCTTCCATTATTTATTTACATGTAGAGTGACAGATAACACATGCGCTGTGTATTAAAAATTATTTGATCAGTTTTCTAGAGTTCCTAACCTGAGACTGGGAAGGTCCTTTGGCTGAAAGGACATGTTGGGTTCAGCAGGAAACAGCACGTTTTCCAGTCTATATGAAGAAGCCAGTTCTGCCGCTCTGTGCTGGAGACGCAGAGTCAGGCGGTTTATGGTGAACTCAACATTGAACTTCATGCCATTTAAAAAGCGGCTAAGCAACCTGCGAAGAAATTCACAAAATCTAAGACATCACAAATTTTCATTGTATTTGTGAAAGATATTAATTCTTCCTTGACTTGTATTTTTATAATTCTAAACAGTCATAATCTTACTGGGAGCTGAAACCCAGTTTAACATTGTCCAGCTGCACACTGTGAACGTAGCCACAGTACTTGACCCCTGGTTCTCCAACAGGATACACCAGCAGCTTATCTCCTCGGAGCACAGAGGGACGATTCTCAGCTACACCAGGCACCTGGGAAAAGAGACAAGAGCTAACTGTCACAAGGATAACTGCCACAAGCAATCAAGGTTGTGTAGAGGCCCTTGTCATTTTTAGGACCGATACTAAACACGAGCTTCACGTATGATTGCTTAAGTGAAGCACAGAGATGGCAAGTAACGTGTAATCTGGTTACTTTAAGTAAGGTTACTATATGTCCATTCTGACATTATTTTGAGTTTGATTCTGTAAAAAGTGACAAAAACATTAGCGTCCACTGTACACTCTGCGTGGGAATAAAACGTATTTCTACAGTGAAAAATGTAACAAATCTGAGCAAGCAGCGAGCACGCTGCCACGGGAATGTGAAATTCACAGAGAAACCAACGGATCCCCCCCACTGACATGACAGCTGTGGCACTGGGCGAACCTCTGATGGCCCCGCTCCCGCTAAACAGGTGAAAATAGATTACTTGAAGAAGTAATCAGTAATTAGCAACAAATTACTTTTTTCAAGTAACTTCACCAAAACTGGTCCTTATTTAGATATGTAGTATGCTTTGTATGAATTTGATATGGGTTTAAATAGATTACTTTCATAACTGAGGGGCATTTTATATAAGCATTAACTTACATAACTTTTCTCAGTTCATATTGATAAACTATGAAACCTCAGCCACCAATATGCTTTAAAATTAAACTTTCAGTCATATGCTCACTAATAATTGGTTTATTTCTTCCATTTTTTAGGTCTTGTTCTGTTCTTTCTTACCATATTACATACAGTAGTTAGAGAGGCTGAGTGGTTAGTTGGTCTTAATTTCAGTAATTGAACTAACGGTAACAAATGAATGACATCTGACATATCAGATATATTTACCTCCAGAACAAGAAGCCTCTTGTTCATTTTGTCTACAGTCATGGTAGCGTGTTCTTTGTCATCGTTGGGGATGTTGTATCTCTTGATGTCCACTGTCATCTGAAGCTCCTCCAGATACAGCAGCACCTGGAACTTCTCTGTGTAGTTCTCCCAGTTCAAGGGACTCTCCAGCAGGGCTCTTTGAGACACACCACATGAAAAACAGTTTACATACTGCACTCTATATAACAGAAGCTGGGTTGAGATGAGAGGATCTCAGTAGATCAATTTCTTAATTGCTGTTTGTCACCAAGATTACACAAAAATTACCGAGCTTGAATTTTGTGAAAATTGAGCCATATCACCAGTTTATTGAAGTCTGAAGACACTGACAACAAACTGACAACACTTTAATTTTTAAGACACTTTAATGTTAAAAAAAAAAAAAAAACCCAAACAAATAAAAAAAAACAAATGGAAAATTAACATGAGCGAGGCAAACTACCATTTAACAACTTCCTTACCTTTTAGCATTGGGCCAAGAGTTCTTCAGTGATGTAAGGAGGTTTTGTATGTATGATGGTACTCGATACTGTTTTAGCTCAACCACATATTTTAGACGCATTACTGACAGCCTTAAGGACACACAAAAAAAGTTTAATATTATAAAAGACACAGAAAATTTATTTTTATAGATATACAATGTACGTTTAACAGCTGAGTAAAGTGTAGTACCCTTCAGGTGGCACCCCATCCACAATCGTGTAATCAACTTCAGGAGTCCAGGCGGGGATGGAGCGAGGTTTGTAGGGGGCTATAGGTGCTAGCTCCAGTCCCAAGGAAGTTACACACTCAGCCTCAATAAAGCGCACAATGTAAAATGCAGCAGAGGACGGCTGCAGGTCTGGTTTGAATTCAAAGGCAAGTGTAGCTGGATAGAAGCCAACCATGCTGAAGTGGAAGAAAGCCTGAATTTTATAGCTGTCACCTAACAACCGAAAACGACATGTTGAGTGTGTTAATGGTCAAATTCTACCTGTAGTCGTTTCTCAAATGTGAATCAAACGAGCTAGCTTATTTGTGACGCTCGCATCACCTGGTTTTAGTGACAGGGGGTTCTGTTTGGTCACTTTCTGCTCGTCAACGAGCGACAAACACTTGAGCCAGTGCAGTGGTGTGTAGTAGGTGAAATACACAGTTTCCGTTCCAGTGTTTTCCACATACAGGGTTATCTCACTCTGTTGGCAAAAGATGAACACTGAATTACAACAACACTGAAGTTTTTTTCTGTTTTTGTTTGTAATCAAATGTATATCGGGGAATATTCCAGTCTGATGGCTTAAATACCTCAAACGTCTCTTGCACATGTAAGTGAAGTTTACCATTCTCAAACAAACGTTTGGATGTGATGCTGATCCCATGTTTGTCAGAGATGAAGTTCGTTCTGTAGGTGAGAGAAGATCAGAGGCATTGGTTCACTGTATTACTGCAGGGGTTCCGGCCAGTTCTTACAAGTATGCCTTTCTTTTCTAGCTGCATGCAGAAATAATATAGGCGGCAGAGGCAGACGCTCTGTGGGAGTGCAGTGACAGAGGTTAATGGACTGGAAGTAGCCACACTCGCACCTCCATGTTGTGCATACATGCCTGGCCTGTTTGGCATTTGCCATAGCACATGAGTAAATTATGTTTTCCCATGTTCTTCCAGAGTATTTTCACATTTCATGTACTCAGTAAGCAAAAACATTCCTAATGGTTTGCCTTAAAAATATAGAGCATGTTCAAACTGTGAGTTTTATGGTGAAGAAAGGAGCAGAAGAAAACGTTTGTATGTCCACTTAATTAATATTTAGTAGACTTCCACCACCAAGCATTGGTTATTATAAAAATGGCTCACAGAAGAGTAAACAAAAGAGGAGTCTGCCAGGTTACCTCTCTGACTTGAGTTTGTTCATCAGGAGACTGGCCGTTTTCCTCCGGTATCTTACTCCTGTCTCCGCCTCATCTGCAGAGGTGACTGCCTGTCCTGTCCCCGGACTAGCTGCTCCATTCTGGGCAGGCGTCGGCTGACTGACTCTCTGCGCGTGCCACTGGTCCACATAAAGAGCTTTGACCTGTGTGGATCATCACTTTATGTCAGTTTTATCTTTGGATTTAAAAAAGAAAAATCACTGTTACGTTTCTGGCTTTATTTATCTGAGCTTTTAAAGGTGCAACCAACCAAAAGAATGAGCTTTGTCTTAAGAAACTCGAAAGTATTTTTTTCAGACCACAGGATGAATTTTTGAGGAAGTGACAGCATCCTGTCCTTATGTGAACTCCTCAAATCGCTTTGACTTCAAAAGGCTTCATTTTAAACTGATTCCTGTGGACTGCTTAAGAATATTAAGTCCTATAAAATGCTGTCCAATAAAAATAAAAAGACATTTTATTTTGACCATAAAATAACACAATTATTGATCCTCCTCTTAAATGTGAAAAAAGAAGTAGTTGAACCAGTTTTGTTTAGACAATAACAATACCTTAAAGTCTTTTAGAACCTGTTTGGCTTTTTACTCTCAGGTGAGGTTAAAAATGCTGAAAACAAGGAAACAGTTGCCCTCTCTCAATTGCAAATTAGAGTAAGAATGTTTACTGTAAATATGAACTTTGCTTCCACTTGCACCTCCCGTAACACTAAAGTTAGAATACATGAGGTGTACAGTAGATGGTACATCTTGATTTAACAAACTCACAATACCAATTTCACAAGTCCATTTCAATATATTCTCTCACGTAACATTAATGTTGCTTAAAGAACAGATTGCAGCTCTTCCTTTGTGCTGGAATAACATTAATCAATACCAACAACTTCTCCAACACATATCAAGACATCTTTAATTCTCAGCTTTGTCGCTGATGTCAGTTAGTTTCAAATAAATGAGAATGATCAAAGTACTTAATAAAGGCCCTTTATTAAGTACTCATGGCATGAAGTACACACTTTCCAAATAAATCAACACTTTGGTTTCAACTGTAGTGCACACGTGTGAAGTTCATGATCGTCTCTTAGAAGGTTTAAGTGCTATCCTGCTAATAAGATCCTTCCAAAAACATGAAAACAGCTAAAAACTGCTCAAAATGCTGGGACAAGGTATTGGAACTTATTTCTAATTTGTTTAATATAGTGCCAAATCACAACAACGGTTTCCCTGCATCCGGCTGGCTTACCACTGTGTGGCGCAACCTGTTTCATAACGGCAATGTTTGTAATTGCAACTCCAGTTATATTTTTCTGCATTTATGTTAAATTGGAAAATTATAAATAAAGTTGTCACACAAAAAAAAAAAAAATCACAACAACGGTTGCCTCAAGGAGCGTTATACTGTAAGTTAAAGACACCACAATAATACAGAAAAAACCCAACAATCAGACGACCCCTTGTGACCAAGCAAGAGCCAAGCAAGGGGGAGGGACACATTTCTGAACTTAGCTGAGATACAACTGACATGAACACTCATGTATATCAAAATATAACAGGTTGAGAATCGCTTTACTCTCTGACCTCCGCTGTAATAACCAAGAATTTTGCCTTTTTGCATAAAAAAAATAACATGAAATGTTGCCAGTCCTGTGTAGCCCAGGTTTAACTCTGTGGCATCCTCAGTGAAACAGGAAGTGGCAGCTAACAATGAACTCTTTACTGGTGCCTAAGTGGTATACATGCATTAAAATCATTGTAAAAACATTTGCATAATGTCAGTGGATTACTGGAAGCTGTATCCTGACGCATAAAGTAAACACAATTTAGGAATAGACATTCCAAATAAAGCCTTGTTCCTCTTTATACTGTAGCGCTGACTGTAAGGGAACATCAGTGTGGCATGTGATCACCAACTCAACACCAGCACCACACCTACCTCAGAGTCCACGAGGTGCCATCTGGACTTTACCCAACAACTACTAAAGACTCATTTCATAAATATAACAGCTCTAAGTACAGAAACAATGGGCTATAATCAGCCTACAGTAGTTGTTCAGATTAACATTATTTACCTGTATGATGAACTCATTTTAAATTCAAATGTTTCACTGCATCACTTGAAGTTGTATCACTGAATTATTCTAAAAATATCAGACATGCTTTGTTATTTCAACTACAAAGCTGAGCGATGTGCTTAAATAAAATGTGAAAAAAGTTTTATGGTAAAAAATTCAGTCATTAAAATAAGTAATTGTTAAGAAATACATGTGCTGTTAGAGATTCTGGTAAGAGAGTTCATGAAAGAGGTGTAGTGCATACCTTGGAGTTGAAGCGAATAGTGTCTCTTCGTCTTGTTATTTTGTTGGACACTTTCAGGGCATAGAGGACTGACCCAAAGTTTGGATCTTTGGCCTCTGGATTCCTAAAGTGTTTACAAAATAACATAATTATATTTATTGGTGGCAAGGAACAAAGTAAGGTCACTTTTCAAGTCGCAGAACATTTCAAATGCAACATTTCTATTAAGCCAACAAACATCAACAAGCACACAAACTGTGTGCAGTCTGCCGCACAGTGTGTTACTAGCAGAAAGTCCAGCTGCTGTATTTGGAAAGAATGCTAACTTTAGTCAGAGATGGAGAAAATTGTAAGAGAGATAGGAGACAAAAGGAAGAAGAAAGGTTATATGTAAAGGTAGGTCTGCTCAGTGATTTTTGATAAACTGCAGATTTAAAGACAATGTAATGTGTAATGTTTTCATTTTCAATCACATATCATTTCTGTGTATGATCTGTAAATTTATATCAATTGTATATCTAGTATAAAGACAGGATAGAGTATGCTGTTTGTTTAGAAATTGGGGGGGAAAAAAAGATAGGTTGTGAAACATCTGCTGACATTATGTTCAATTCAGTTGTGTAAATCGACAAAGAGCAGCAGGTCAGCCGATCATCTACTACTGGAGCTCCGATTAGAAATTAATGAGAGTAATCATTCTTTTCCCCTCTAAATGAGTACAACTGATCTTAGGGTTCCCGTTCCACTTTAACCTCTGACTGTATTCATTTTTCTGTGTAGGGTTGGAGGCAAAGTCACCCTCTACAATGTAGACATCCGAATATATATGTTTGTTTTGTTTGTATGCTACGTAAGGGACTGATTTCATTCTTATATTCATTTGGCAAAAGGTGCAGGTACCTTTGCGCAACATTAGGTGGTAGGATTCCTTCAAGGAACTACTTTTTTAAAAACAAACTTTCTTACTTTGAGTACATTTCAGAGCCTGCACCTTTTTTCTTTTTTTGGCTTTTACTTAAAGAAATCGATTCAGTACTTCAACTTTTACTGCAGTATTTGGATATGGATACCTTTATAAAACGAGAGTGTGAAATAACAGGACCCACCTCATCCTGAACTCATTGTTGTAAATGTCTCTCAGCTGAGTCCTGTCGGTGATGGATGCTCGATCACTCTCCTTCAAAAACTCGAAGAACTCGAGTCCAATTTGGCAGCGAATAGATAGCTTCATATTAACCATGATCAATAGTTGATATTAAAAGAGTATATCCTAAATCGTCCGTGTCGATCGTCTAAATGCGGATGTACGCCGATTTGTTTATTTCATGAAGTAAAACCCTAAGACTGGGCTATAGCTTTCTATTCCTTGACAGCCCCCGTGGGTGGAGTCTCTCTGCTTCCTATGAAACAAATCAGCAGTACTGAAACAGTCACGCTCGGAGATTAAAAGCAGGCACACCCAGATAGTCAGTCAGGCCGGAGAAATGAAACTTAACAGCTGAGAGGCTAAATCAACTTAGAGCATCTGCAAGCAAAATATAACAGGGCAATAAAGCGATTCCATAGGACGAGGCAGTCCCTGCCACGTCAGTATTAACTGCGTGACTGTTATCTCGCTCTGTAATAAATGCTATAACCAGGTACTAATTTTGAAAGCACGAGACAAACCGATTGGTTATCTTCCTTGATCTTCTTTCCTGGAATCAAAATATGTGAACACAATGACAATAATTACATTTTCTTAATTTTTTTTAGTTTTATTATTGACTCAAAAAGAAAATAACATAATCAATTGTATAGCATGCATTGAGCTTTGTGAGTTAAAGCATGACTTATACTCTCGCTTATTGTGCCACTCCAAAAATGGAATAGAAAGGGAAACAGATAATAAAGAATATAATGTTTAGGTTCGCTTAATATGCAAAACATTGCCATGAGGTGGTAATAACAAGCCACCTATTTATCAAAGTCAGGATAATTTATTAACCGTCATAAACATGCTCACAAACAGGCGTTGAAGTGTAGTCTGACATATCGGGCATTTGCCCGGTGGCCTGACCCACTTGTTCGGTCAATCTAATATTGCAGGGCTGCGCACCGACCCTACAACACTGACAACCGCCTATTGGTTCATTTTCATTTCAGACACTGGATTGTCCAATCAAGTCTCGTAACGCAACCGGCCCCTCCCCTACCTTCCCTGTGCTCTCGTGCACCTTGTACAACAAGTGCGGAAGAAGTGGTCGAAGAAGATGGGTGAGACAAACATAAGCGATAAAAGGAACGTGCTCTGATGTCTTTCAATGAAAACCTAAATAAGTAGTAGCCGTGTTTTCATAGGAGACCTTTATGTCTTGTGCTGAATGCATGTCAATGTTAAAAAAGGGGTACTCTGGGCAAGAGTTCACTCTGAGCTCTTACAAACTGACAAGAGAGTTGAAATGCTGAGCATGTGCTGTGTATTGTTTATTGTACTTTCAGTTAGAGTTTTTAAATTATACATGCTTGGCTTTTCTTTTTTTTTTTTGGAAGTCGTCACGGTTTCAACCAGAGAAACCATGATTTTCATCTTTTATGCCCCAGTCTCTGTATGAGTCATATCACATGCAGAACAAGATGTTCAATGATGCTTTTTATGAGTCTAAACAAAGAGCCGCATTCTGGTTGCATTTGTCAGAAGAAACTGGTTGTCTTACAGAAAAAAAAGAGGAAACTTGAGACTCTTCCTTATTTTCTGACATGATTTAATTTGACACTATATACATTCACACAGAACAGAAGGAAACAAGTTATCTGATTTAGTACACAGTTTTGTGGAATAAAAACTCTCATTACTTACTGTAGTAAGAGTACTGGTCTGATATTAATTTTACTGTTTTATGCCTATTTAGCAAACACTATTTTAAGTGTTCATAGAACATTAACAGCTATTAGCTCAGGGTGAAGTGAGACTAATTCAAAGAAGAGTCTTTAAAAAAAAAAATTTGACCCGCAACTTTTCATATTATGTAGTCTATGCATTCGCCCAACAAGTCAAAGAACTCTTGTTTTTTGACTTGTAGCGCAGGTGGTAGAGTGGGTCACCTCCTTACCAGATGGTCGGTGGTTCGATCCCAGGCTCCTCCAGTCTACATGCCAAATATCCTTGGGCAAGATACTAACCCCATGTTTGCCTACATGCCTCTGTCAGTGTGCCCCAGGGCAGCTGTGGCTACAATATAGCTTGCCATCACCAGAGTGTGTGAATGACTGAATGTAAAGGGCTTTGGGGTCCTTAGGGACTAAGTAAAGTGCTATACAAATGCAGGCCATTGTTTGATCCTGGGAGGAGACTAAAATCTGGTTGGGGTTAGGTAAGGGATCCAGTGCAAAAGAGTTCTAAAATAATAAAATCTGCCAAATCAAACATTCTGAGTTACCCACCGTGGCAGCCCTGAATAAGGAAGTGGCTAAAAGTAGCATTTACTGCAGCCATTGAAAAGACACAAAGCTCAGCCTAATTTCTGCAGTGACCTTTGCAATCATATTCTTGAGACAGCAATGAAAACATGCTTTCTAAATTCACGTCCATATTTTAAAAATGTTTAAAACCTCAAAAGATCTTGTGTCATGGGCTCAGGTTTAAATTCATCTAAATTAGAATAACATTACATATTTAGGAAATCAAAAGGAATTTGTTTTTAATCAACAGGGGGACACATGCAACAGGATTTATGTGAACAATTCAGCTAATAGTCAGACAAAATCCTTAATGGTGATTCCAGATTGATCCTTGGCATGCCTGCCAACTAATCATTATTATTAATCATTACGCTGAAAAATAAAAGGTAAACTTTTTTTTTTTAATTACCAAATGCTTTTGAATGGTTGAATGAGATGGGAGTACCAAGAGCCCCGGTGGCTCTTCTAATTCTGATAATAGGGCAAAACAGTAAACACACTAGGAGAAGAAAAGTCTGCCTTAGTCCATGAGATAGCAGAGTGGAGAGGACTTCTTGAAAAACAAAAAGATGACACAAAGAAAGAGATGGTGCCCCTACTCCCTGCCTCTGAGGCCAGCCTTTAAACACCAGTGGTAATTTTAATCAGCTGCAAAAGAATTTAAAAGGGAAAACCTTGAAAATGAATCCTTGGACAATGAGACAAAACAGAGTACACAACCCTAAAGACTCTGTCTGCTCTGATCTTTCCCCTCTCTGGTTTTGTGTAGGAGGCAGTAAGGTGTGTGAGGCGTAGAGAGCGCTCACACCTGTTGGCATTCAGCTAAATGTTTAAAAACGCTTGGAAGATAACATTTTCTCTCTATTCTCTCCAGCAGGCAGCACATGCTTGTTTAGTCTTGAGTTCAGAGTCTTCCTTTTACAGTTCTAACCAATATAAATTTCTTTTTTAGTTTAAATGCATTAATTAATGGAATGTTCTCCAAGGCTCCTTTAGATGTGTAGGCTTCTGTTGGCAAAATATGATAGAAACTGAGGTTCACACATACAGGTTGTCTTAATGAGTTGAGTCAAACAACAATGCAAATCTATGACAGGAATGCTTTGTGACCTTGTCTTTATAGTGACAAGTTATCTATCTTCCATGGTCACACAATAGAGCCAGTTATCTTCTGTTTATCAGAAGATAACTTTTGCATGAACATGTAGCATATTTGACAGAATACATGGACACAGAATATAAAAACATGGAGCCTTTCCTTCCTAAGGGTCAACTTGACAACTTGTCTTAAAATCTTCCATTTGTTTTGTCATGACTTTGAGGTGGTTCATGACACAAAGAAAAGTTCAAACAACTGATGGGTACTCAATCAGAGCCCAGTAAACCTGTCCCCTTGGGGCATGTGTGGGGCCAAGGGGACTGGTTTGCAGAGTCATATTTTACACAATCCTGGTGTGAAATGTAGGGCCCAGATGTGCCCAGTGGGGTTGCCCATGATGTGGGCTGACTGTTGACTGCCAACACTAAGAGGAGAGCAGCCTACAGTGGCCCGTGTAGGCCTGCAGTAAACTAACAATATGACAACACTGTAGGTTTTGGGGCCCTATTTGGGCACAGGGCCAGATGTGCCCCACATTTTCCGCCAGTACCGAGGATAATAGTGGGCTGCCTATCTAGGCCCAATTGTGCAGGGTGCACATGTGCCCTATGGTACATTACCATAACCAAATGATATCCAGTGTGAACCTGAATGTCATTCAAAAAAGGAAACCAAAGAAAAGCTACTTTCAGCTGCTTCCTTCACGTGTGGTCACCAGAGCAAGTAGCACCAAAACTTTGTTGTATTACATTTGATTCCTTGCTAAAACAACCTCCAAGGGATTTGTGAATCCTCATGTTTAAGAAAGTGGAATAGGGCCTGATACTGAGGCTTTCAATTAGTTTCAATCAGTTTGATACATCTGATTAATACATTTCTAATCCTGTCCACCCTGCTCACTCCAAAAAAATCTCAGAATTTTCAACTCTGCCACCTTCAGCTTCACCTCCTGTCTTTGTTAGTGTCACTCTCTCCAAACCATGCATCAGAGCAGATCTTACTACCATCATGTAAATCTTCCTTTTCACTCTTGTTGCCATCCTTTTGTCACAAATCAAGCCTGACACTCATCTCCACCCACTCCATCCTGCCTGCACTCTCTTCTTCACTCCCCTGTGCATTGTCCAGTGCTTTGAATTGTTGACCGCAGGTATTTAAACTCATCCACCTTCTTGATCTCTACACCTTGCGTCTTCACTGTGACAGTATATGTGGTCTTGCTTCCATTGAGTTTCATCCCTCTTCTCTCCAAAGCATTACTCCACTACTCCAGGCTCTTTCCCACCTCCTCCCTGTTCTCACTACAGCTCATAATCTCGTCAGCAAACATCAGTATATTGAGACTTGCCTAACCTCAGGAGTCAACCCATCCAGCACCATTGCAAACAAGAAGAGGCACTGATCGTTGATGTAATATCATCCCCACCTCAAAGCCATCTATCATTCCCACAGCACACATCATCACTGTCTCACTGTCCTCCTACATGTACTGCTCCACCCTCACATACAATACCACAACTACTCTCTTGGCACCATCCTCTGTTTTCCATAAAAAAACACTGCAACTCCACACATTGCATCTGTAGCGCTTTCTCTTAGCATTAAGCCATACTGATGCTCACTGATTGTCACGCCTCTTCTTAACCTAGCTTCATCAGCTCATTCCTATAGCTACGTGGTATGGCTCAGCAGCTTTGTCCCTCTGCAGTTACTACAGCTCTGCACTTAACCTTTGATTGTAAAATAAGTACTGGTGCACTCGATTCTTCAGACTTGCATTTTCATTTATTTTAATTAAATTTAAATGTGAACTTTAAACAATAAATTTCAATAAACCAATTAAATTAAGTGAGCAATTGTCTGGTAGATGTGTTTATGTGATGTGATTTTTTTAAAACATGCAATGACACTTAATTAGTCTTCAGAAAAGATGGCCAGTTAGCACTCTAGTTGTAGTGCTGCTGTGGGTTCACATGGTGGTGCAGTTTGCTAGCCTAAAATAAAGCATATGTACTCAAAGGTCCCACAGGAACCCTTAGGACCTAAGGCTTAGGTCAATGTGTGTCAGGCTTGGAGTGTGTTTGCTTTGGTCTTATATGCACACCAAAGTGCACGCCCACAATAAACTACCATTACCATTTTTTTTGTTGATTTATGTTTAAAGTAATTAACTTTAGCAATCAAGTAAGAATGACCATAGGTTGCCCATGTAAGTGGTAGAAATAGAAGGATACTTGGATTTCCATTTCTGACACTAAAACATCAGATTTACGATTTACATCAACATGAAATCCAAGTAATCAGAAATAGATGTGCTAGAGGTGTCTGGCTGACAAACATGAACCACAAAGGAGAGAGAGACCACAGAAAGTTAACAGACTACACAGTGACATCACCCCCCCCCCCTTTTTTTTTTTCTCTCTTGCTGTTTCTATAAATCAGTTTTCTATTTCAACTTTTCTATTTTTCATGGACTAATATTTAATTTTTATTCAAGTTCTATAATTATTTTTTGTTGTTCATTAAAATATCAAATAATGAAATATGTTTCTAATTTGTCTGTTTATCTAGATATTTATAGATGTTAGTCAAATATAATTATAAAGAACATTTAAACAAAGCTTTCACTGACTACCTATATACACAAATGTGCATATAACTCATGTAAAACATGGACACACAATACAAAATTAACAGGCCATCAGCAATAAGCAAATGAATAACACCAACAACCACCAGAGGACAGCAGGAGACAGACTTACAGAGTTACAAATGGGAGATAAGTGGGATGGAAAGGACAGAATAAAGATGACTTTTGAGCCTAGTCTCCAAAGCAGTCTCCTTTTATGTCAAGCTGTAGCCAATTTCACAAACGTGGAGCAGCAGCTGCAAAGGTCTGTCACCTTTTCGTTTGAGAGCCTGACCTTAGGACATGTAAGAGATTTTTGCCAGTAAATCTGAGAGACCTGGGAGTTGAATATAAACACATGACACTGGTGATATAAACTGGGGTCTGTCCATTACGAGCCTTAAAAGCAATCAGTAAACTCTTAAGCTGAAAATGGACAGGAAGTCAGTGCAGGAGGCCAGGACTAGAGTGTAGTACTCATACATGTGCTTCATATGTGTGGATCCCTTTGTATTAGAGTTATGTTTTAATTGAGGAAGAATACCATAAATAGATAAAGGTCAGTGTTATATTTAGAGTAGATGAGGCCTTATAATTAATAGATTTCACTGAAGATATCGAGTTTTTGAATTGACCCTGTTTGTTGTGTGGACAAAGTGTGTGTGTGTGTGTGGTTTTTTTGTGTGTCTGAATCTATCCACAATACAAAGGGTTTGTTTAAACTCCTCACTGTGGCAAGTATCAGCTATAAGTCCCTGAGGTACACCTTGGCTCCAAAGGGTGTGTGACGTCTATCGAAAGGAGAACTGTACCCAGAAAGATCGCACACACAAATGATCCAGTGCAGCGATATGATTTCTGGCACAAAGGGACCAATTCTGACAAAAAATAATTTGAAAAGAGAAACACAAAATGAAGAACTGCAGAATGAGAATAAAGACGGGGAGGAAAATTGCAATCAGCCAGAGGAGAATGTAGCAAGAATTTAATAAATAAAACAGAGAAATTTGACACAACTACAAACACCTGGAAGAAGAGAAGAATGGGAAAGCGTACAAAAATGGAGGGTGAGGAATAGCAAAAAACAGAAAAACAAGAAAAACAAAGACTTTGATGAAAAATGGCAAAAAAGATGCCAAACCTGGTGGTGCCCGTAGATTTGGAGTTGTGACTATTTCATGATGGTTCAGTGAGATATCATTTGGTATATATCAGTATAGGCTGACTTGCTATTGGCTCTTCCTGTATAAATCAACTGTTCATTAAAATCAGCACTGCTTGATGTTATATAGTTGTAGAAAGCATTTGAGTACAGTGACCTGTCATGTTCAAGAAACCAGTTTGAAATGATTTGACCTTTGTGACGTGGGTAGACTGTGAATATCAAAGGATAGACATCATCAGCAACAGTACTCAGGTAACCTGTGACATTTTAATGATGCTTAGTTGATACAGAGAGGTTAAATGTGTGCCAAGAAAGTATTTCTAATCTTATGCATCTATCTACTTCTGTTGTCCAGTTTTGGTGTGCCTGTGGGAACTATAGCCTTAATTTCCTGTTCTTAGCTGACAGGAGTGGCACCTGGTCTTCTGCTGCTGCTGCTGCTTCAAGATTCTACATGTTGCACATTCAAAGATGCTCTTCTGCATACTTTGGTTGTAAAGACTGATTATTAAATTTACTCTTTCCATTCTATCAGCTCAAAGCAGTCTGCCCATTCTCTTCAGACCTCATATATCCTTTTTAGGACCATTATCTATAAACCCTGGAGATGGTTGTGTTGGGAAATCTCAATAGATCAATAGTTTCTTAAATATTCTGACCAGCCCTTCTGACACCAACAGCCATGCCACATTCAAAGTCACATAAAAAAATGACTTTTGCTCAGTTGATGCTTAGTTTAACTTCAGCAGCCTGTCTTGAGAATGTGCACTTGTCTTAAGCAACTTGAGGTCCTGCTATGTGATTGGCTAATTAGTTTTTTCCATAATGAGCAGCTGAACATATGTACCTGATAAAGATGTAGGCGAGTGTATGCCAGTATGATAGCGCAAGTTAGCAGTTAAGTTATTTGGCATTTCCACTTTATATTAATTTTTCTAGCACTAGTGCTAGCTATTGTTAGCTTTAACCCAAGTAAGCTATATGAAGCTGACAATAGTTAGCTTGTACAGCTGGTAAAGTAATTAATAAAAACAGCTAGCTAAGCTACCACCTAGATCAACCACAAGAGTTTAGATTTTCAACAAGGCAGTATTTTATATGTTGGTATTTTCTACAGCTGTGTAAAAACTCTAGCAATTTATGTGCGATATAAGACAAGCTAATGTTACCAAACATTAGCTAGGAGAAAATAATAATTATAGAGAACACAATTGCTGAAATCCCACATAAATCTCTATACTAGTGAAGGTAATGCAAGCTACTGTGCAAGTAGCACTAATTTACTTTAAGTGCAGACAACACCTGAAGAAACAACATTTAAAGTATTTAAAACTACTTAAGTAAAGTATGGAGGAAAGAGATCCTGGCAGTGGCACCATAAAAAAAATAAAAGAATAATATTTACTTGCACTTTCCCCCAGTTTCTGTGATTGGGGTGAGGAATAAAATAATAGGTCATGTGGTGAGGGTTCATTAGAGACACAAGCCAGCTGTCTCAGACAAGAACGTAACCATTTAACTGATATTTATATAAGTCTAGTTTTGGTGTACTTGAGCTCTTTGATTTATATTCAGTTAAGAAATGAATCAACATGATTCACTTCAAACCTCTTCTGCACTGCATTTCAGAGGAAATAATACACATAATGACATTCTGGACCGTAGTAGTACTTTGTTGTCAGGCTTGGTTTTACATAGGAAACATGTTATGGGCTAATATATAAACATATTGTTTTAAATTAAAATCAAATAATAGATTTTAATCTATTATTTATTTTATTTATTTTGACTTGTCCTTGATGAAAATTAATGTTCTTACTTCTGTGACATATACCTCTTTTAGTAATTAACTCTGGGGCATGTTACACATTCATTTAATTATTGTACTAAATTATTTAAATGTAATTAATCAAAAATATCTGAGTTCTTGTGTGTTTTTAAATCTGTGTGTATTTTACTCCATTGTTATGACGATTTGAAATATTTAAAACCTTAAAGATAGAAAATCTACTGTATACAGTGTAAAAAAAATATTCTGGGTGAATGCTAGCTGATCCTTAGCCTGTGACTCACGCCTTTAACACAGAGAAATAAATCTCTAAATCCATGGGGGAAATGTTTTTCCTTTATGACCCCCAGCTGGTAGTAAATGACTTTGAAAAGGCAGCGCTCATAAGTTTCATACATTCAAACTTTGGCCACTAGGAGGAAACACAGACTAATTTTTGCTCTGTATGAGGGAAACACTTTTGACTTTCTTGAATATTCAGCATCCAAATTTCTGATAAATGTAAGTATAAATTTGCGCAAACTATACATTATTGATTTGTTTGCGGTGTTTTGAAGTGTTTAAAGTTATTGTATTAAGCTTGCCTGTACAGTATTTCTGCAGTGCTCAGTGAGCAAAGAATAATGGTTTTGTAAACTGTAAAACTTAAATGTTTTGTTGTGGTGTATTTATTGTATTTGTCAAGTTCAAAGGTTTTTTTGTTTTTTGTTTTTACAATATTAGATCTATTGCAGAGCTGTGCAAAAGTCTCAAGCCACCCCTCATTTCTTTATACTTTTATAGGAAAATTTTAAACCAATCCTGTGATTTATTGTTAAAGTCAATATTTGGTACAGCCAAATATTTATCCTTACAGCTTGAAGTAGGCTTCAGGTACAGTTCTCTGGGTTTTTTGGAGAAAAACATTCAAAGCTGCTCTTTGGATACTGGCTGATGTTTATTGTGTCTTCTATCACGATACTCATACATTGCTTCAATAATTTTTTGTCCATGTTCTTAGAAGACCAATCGATGACTTTTACTTCACTGGCAGCGTGTTTGGGATTATCACTATGCTGAAAACCGAAAACACAGGTAATCACACACTTTATAGATGATACTGTATGGTGGATTCATGCAATACCATAGTGGGATCTTACAAAATCCCCAACACAACTGGCTGAAATGTAACCCTAAACTATGACAATACCTCCGCCGTGCTTTACAGATAGACACATTTGTAGTCTCTCCTGACCTCCTCCACCCATATTCAAAACAATTTGAAACAAAAATGTAATATTTAGATTAATCAATTCAAAAGACCTGCTGCTGATTTTCAGTCCACTTCTTGTGTAACTTGGCATACTTAAGCCTTTCTTCCTGTTTCCCTTCCTTAAGAATGGCTTCTTGACATCCGCCCTTCTACTGAGACCATCTTGATGAGGTTTCAGCAAACAGTAGATAGTTTTCTTAAGGACATGAATTCCAGACACTGTTCATCTGCTGTAGTTTTTTTTTAATTCCTTTTTTCTAAATTCAGCTGAAGAAATGGGAAAAAGAAATTATGTGGTTATGCAGTTGTCCATTATGTGTTGACACAACTCCACTTCGTCCCTTGAGCTAAATTAGTTTATTATGCTTGGTCAGTGTTAAGTGGCTTAACAAACAAACTAAAAAAACAAAAAAATAACTTTCCTTTGAAAATCGTCAAGTGAAAGAACAGGACCAAAAATGCCTGAAGAAAACCTGCAGAACTGCTGCTCGAGACCACTACGGCAAATAGACCGGTATTTATATAGCATTTTTTTAAAAATGGAATTCAAAGCACTTTTTACTACAAGTCTCATTCAGCGTATCACTCATGTGACTGGTTGAATGAGGTGCTTTTGTGTTAAAATAAATTACATTGAAGACACAGAAAATATCACATGAATGCAAAATTGTTAAACCTGTCAAAACCATTTAGATGCCTTTTAAGGTGTGATATTAAAATACAAGCAGAAGGAGTGATGATGATCAATGGTTGCTATTCTGGATTTAGCTTATGGTTCTGTTTTTCAGGATTTTGAGACTAAGATAGCATATGAACAACTAAACTAAGTACAAAACTCTGAAAGTTGTTGTATTTAAAAAAGCACAACAGAGCTGAACTGAATTCAATAAACCTGAGCGTTACAGTATGCTCATTAGGTAGAGTTAGGTAAGCCTTTCTGGAGTATGTCGAGTTTGGTGGTTTATAAGAATTAGTTGGTGTGTGTGTTTGTAAGTGTGTGCGAGCTTAGGAGGTGTCTACTGATGACACGAAAGTCTGGAAGTGTCCACACGAGGATTAGTGGAACAGGGGGGTCGGCTTTGTTTGACACAAAATCTTCTGAACATCCCGACGTGTTTGTTTACACTGATCAGTGTTTGTGTTGTGCACGCATCTGTCGTGTGTGTTTCTGTCAGCCTCCTATCCCTCTACTTCACTATGTCTGTGACTGTGTTTGAAGCTGAATTCTGTAACAATGGCCCCGCCTTCCAGACTGTCTTACTGTACCGTCTGACATCCATGTTCACCATCTTTCTGCCCGTTCAGCCATGACCCCACATGAGCCAGACGCCCAGACAGCAGGACTTGTGTGTGTTTCTGTTGTGCGTGTTGGAGGGAAACAGTGCCCCAGATAGCAGCGTGCATGTGTAAATGTTTATCAGTCGACATGTCAGTGCATTGTGTGTTTGTGTGCGTGTGTGTCAATGACCCAGAGAGACAGCAGGGCCAAGAAATGACTTAAATGGCCACAGCTGCATTTCCATGGCAACAGGGTGTTTTAATAGAGGAACATTATGGGCTAGAGCGCAGGGTAATGACCGCTTTGGCTGCCGGAATGCCTTGATCTTATCACCATGGCAAGAGGGGATGCTCCCACTTTCTGATGGTCTAATAGCCCCGGCTCTAATAGACAGGCAGACTGGGCCACTGGGGTCACCCGGAAACACAGACCTTCCCAAAACGCTCACAAACCAATAATGCCACTTAACTTTGCTCATCATTTGTTCTATATCTGGTTTAAGGGTTCACCTATTATAATGCTGTCTTCCTGAGAAATGCATTTTGCAAGCGTATTTGTGATGGAAATGTAATCAAAAGGCGTTACTTCCAGCAGACGAGAGGACGAAACAAGGGGATGGATGAGGAGAGAGCAGAAGAGAGATAAGAGCTTGTTGAAAACCTGTTTGTAGAAGAATGTCCTGTCACTGTTTTGGCACACACACACACACACACACACACACACACACACACACACACACACACACACACACACACACACACACACACACACACACACACACACACACTCTCAAACTTGCTAACCCTCCCGAATCTCACACAGCTCAGCCGAGTATATACACGGACAAATCCTGTAAGTCCATTTGAATACCACAACGGTCTTCTTCTAATCTGTTTGTTTGAAGCTCGTGATGAATCTACAATTTTTCACCAGACCCAGCGCAGCTCTAATATCCACACTTATTTGTTCATGTTAAGGGTTGAGTTATTTCTCCACACAATTGGTTGGATGCCAGCAACGGAGTGTGCGTGTGTGGTGTGTGTGCGTGCGTGCGTGTGTGTGTGTGTGTGCAAGAGAGAGAGAGAGGGAGAATGTGGCTCTTTATCTCACTCAATGAGTGAGTGGAGGTTGGTTGTAAGGCCATCTGTCCCTCTCAGACACCTAATCTGTCTCTGTCACTGTGTGCACACACACACACACACTTAAATGCTTGTACTTACCTATACAAATGAAATATCCTCTGCAGTGATGCTACCTTCATTAGATGCTGGATCACTGGACTATATGGTGCTACTCAGACCATAAATGACTATGCAAACTAACAGAAGTGAGCAGTTTGTCATTTGAATTTTGTTGTAATCAAATTAAAGTCTCTGTCCTTCATGCTCTCATACAGACGGTGCTCAGGGTGAGAGCTGTGCCTCTGCTGAAGTGTCCCATTGAGTTTGGTGAAGTGGACTTATCTCCTACCATCCCCTCTCGCATCACACTCACTACTGGATCCAGACAGGGCTGAGTGCCACACTGATCCTGCCCTCCTTACACCAGAGAGGCCTCTTTCTTCTGGGCTCGGTCCCACACTCAGACCCCCTCAACCAATCCCCGTCCTTACAGTTGTCAGAGTGCTGCATATCGCTAAAGGTAATAATCGTGTTTGTGTCTGTGTGTGAGGACTGGATAGTCGATGGATGTGATGTCTGCAGATGCCAGATGGTACTGCTTTTTATTTCTGTAAATCACAGTATATGCACAGGACCTGAAGAGGCATGAAGAATCCTTGGTGCTATAGAAACCAGCCTTAGTAAACTATGCAGACTTTGGAAGATAGCATTTATCAGACTATCTGAACATGCTCTGCTCTCAGATTCCCAACAAGGCCTCCAGTGAATTACTGCACATATTAAAAAACTGCTGGCATGATTATGATTTTGTTTACACCTCCCACTTTGTAAATCAAATTAGATGTTCACATTTGGAACATGATGGATGGTGGTGATGGTGTTTTAGATAGTATTTATAGGCACACTTTAGAGGAAGGTTAGCCAATGTCAACTCTTTAGCACCACTTAATGTCTTAAAGCAGTTCCGTAATTACTTGCAGACTTATTGTAGATTTCATTTTTCTAGTCAAGTGCAGTGTACGGTGTCATATTTTATAACGTTTGCTTCTGATTTAATGATTTTTTATCACTCGTAGCTTGCTTCTTGGCTAATTGCACAAGTGATATGCAGATTCCACTCATATTTGCTAAACAGGGTACATATTGCACCCTTATATCACCTGCCACAGGATTTCTAACAGATTTATGGATTGATTAATTTATACCAATTTTGCATTTTGGACCTTCATATTAATCACATAATATGATATATGACATGGATGCTGTTATGTCTGTGATTTTACTCGCTCCTTTCTTCTTACATATCGTCCCTTATTACATATTGAGAGAGTGAGTCAATCTTAAAAAGTTAGCGATCATAATAAGAGCTTTATTTTAATCTTCCTTACTCTTGACTGGTCTCTGTACGGGTCGCCACAGTGGATCATCTGCCTCCATACCCTATGCCTAGAGTCTTTCTCTGTCACCAACCCTCCGCACGTCCTCCTTTACTACATCCATGGATCTTCTCTTTGGTCTCCCTCTTTTCCTCCTGCCTGGCAGTTCCATCTTCAACATCCTTGCCTAATATAGCCACTATCCCTGTTCCCTGTTCATCCCAGCCTTCTCTTTCTCTCGCTCTCTCTTTGTCTCCAAACTCCATTCGGGTCACTCCCAATGAAAATGTTAGCATTTTCAGCTCAGGCTCATGTTCTTTGTTGGTGCAAGTATCTCTAAACTACTCCAAATTGAAGATCTCAGTACACTTTTCTCCACTATTTCCACCCTGTCTGCTCTCTCATTTTCACCTCTCTTAGGCTCTGTCCATTGACCCCAGGAAAATAAACTCATCCACCTTCACTTCCTCTGCTCCTTCCATCTTCACCTGCTCCCTACTCTGACTACAGCTCATAATGTCATCTGCAATCATCATAGTCCAAGGATGCTCTTGCCTGACCTTGTCTGTCAACCTGACCTCATCTGTCACCATAACAAACAAGATGGGGATCTGATCAGATCACTGATGTTATCCCACCCCCACCTCAAACCCATCTGTCACTCCTATCGCACACCTCACCCCTGTCTCGCTGTCCTCGTACATGTCCTGCACTGCCCTCACATACTTCTGTCCCACTCATGACAGTACCACAGCTCCTCTTTTGGCTCACTATTATATGCTTTCTCTAGATCCACAAAGACAGAGTGTAACTCCTTCTTACCTTCTCTGTACTTCTCCATAAACATAGTGCTATTTCTCAGCATGAAGCCATACCGATACATACTGATCGTCACATCTCTCCCTAACTACCAGTATACTTTTCCTCCATTTCTCAGGCTTCCTCTCACTCAGAGATTGTGTTAAACAATCTGATTATTTAATCTAAGCATGAAAAATATTCTTGCAAACAGCAGTGCGGGAGGTCCGTGCTCACAGGACAGACAAAAATAGCTGTTTGAAATACTGCAACTGTCCACCTTCACTCACCCTCCACACACACACATACTACAGTATATACAAACACTAAACCTTGCATGTCTAATTAAACAAAGAATATAAAAATAACTAAATTTAATGACAAATGCGATTTAATCTCATGACTTAATTTGTGTAGTTCTCCACATGTGAAAAAGCTAACATGGTTTAAAAGAGAATCAGGAAGTTACAGAGTCCAGGTTCCATGTAACCAAAACAAGTTGTGCATGTACAGACAAACAAGATAGTGGTGTCAAAACCGGCATGAAAAAATATTTTATTATTTGCTTAGAAAAAAGAAACATTTGAATATTGGATTGCCTCCTGAGGTCAGAGCAGAATTGCTAACACTAACTATGTTAGTAATGTAGTCTTCTGTCAAATGTTGCTTAAGAATATAAATAACCTGAGACAGATTGTAGAACTAAAGAAGATTTTATCCATCCATGCACTCACTGACCTCTTTATTAGGTAAAACTTCAGGGTGGACACCCTTTTGGCTTCAGAACTGTCTTGATTCTTCTTTGCATAGATTCAACAGGGCGCTGATTTTGGTCCACATTGACACAATAGCATCAAGCAATTGCTGCAAACTTGTCAGCTGGCCATCCATGATGCAAACTCCCATTTAACCTCATCTCAAAAGTGCTCTTTTGGACAGTCACCAGCTCTCAGTTCAATAACTCAGTGTCATGAACTCACTGACATGTTCAACAAACCAGTTTTAGATTAGTTGAGCTTTGTGATATGATGCATCTGTCCTGCAAAAAGGAGCCATATGTACACTGTAGTCATAAAGGGATAGACATGGGTCAGCAACATTACTCGGGTAGGCTTAAACAATGTTCAGGTGGTGTTAAGGGGCCCAAACTGTGCCAAGAAAACATCCCCTTATGGAATATCCCCCATGTGGTCTTCTGCTGCTGTAGCCCATCTGCTCCCAGGATTGATGTGCTGTCCGATATGCTCTTCTGCATACCTTAGTTGTAACAAGTGGTTATTGAAAGTGGTTCATTCGCCTCAGACCTCTGGCATCAAAAAAGAATTTTGGCCCAGAGAATTGCTGCTCACTTTTTTTTTACTTCTCTGTAAACCCTAGAGTCAGGTAGAGATGGATAGAAATGGGAAAATCCCAGTACATCAGCAGTTTGTGAAATACTCAGACCAGCACATCGAGCACCAACAACAATGCCACATTCAAAGTCACTTAAATCACTTTTCTTCTTAATTTTGATGGTGAGTTTGAACTTTAGCTTCTCATCTTGACCATGTCTTCATGCCTAAATGCATTAAGTTGTTGCCAAGTGGTTGGCTGATTAGATATTTGCATTACAGAGGGGTACCTAATGAATGATGTTAGTAGCACTAACATCTGAAGCAGGAAGAGCTGCACCTATGCCACACAACTGTTCTAATTTTGATGCACAATATGCAGTTTTTCCAGATGTGTAGTGCTTTGTTAACCCCCATCAGTGCTGGTTCTAACTTTTCAGTCTTTGCTTACTGCACAGGTTACACAAACAGTGGCTTTCCCACCACTGAATCGAGATTTTTCCACTCGCAGTCTTAATACAAGTTTTAATGTTAAGACAAGCAACTTTAAAGTGCCAGATTGGTTGGTGAGGTTTGATGAGTTTTGAACTATGCCATGCAAGTGATTTCAAGTCATTAAACTAAACTCAGTTAGTCTAAGAGGCTACTGGGAGAAAATGCATATTTATAATACGTCTTTAAGCATGTTTTTTTTTTTTTTCATCTAGCTCACAGCAAATTAGCATAGCTCCCAAAACATCTTACTGGTTTGGTTTTAAGGTCTCACTCTCCCTTTCTCTGTTTAAACAATAGTGCTATATTGCAGCAGCTGGATATTCACATGGGAGGTGATTATACTTTCACATTCTCCCAAACATTTGAAAGGCAAACTCCCTTCAACATCACCTTTCACTTATACTGTGCAGCACCATCAGACTACATGTTCCTGGTGCTGTTGTTGTATGCGTTTTGGCTCTCTGTGTGGTAAACAGCTGCTGGTGTGTGCTTTAGTGTCTGATAAACACATTAGACTGCTGTTTACTCTCCTCTAAACTATCCCAGTTCAAACACTTGATAGAGTTGGATCTCTTAGCCAGTAATGAAGACGTGAGTGCGCTTTATCTTAGCATTGTACAAAATCACGCTACCCTCTCGTGTTTAACACGTGCATGCATAAAAGTCATGTGCAGTTGACATCTATGCCTCTAGGTTGCCAGAGTGGAAAACGTTTATGATGTGTCTCAAATCAAAAACTTTTCCAGCTTGCAGCTTTCTTTACCATAATACCAAAGCATCCATCATGCAGATGCCATAAATTCAGTTCTATGACCCAGTTTTAGTGTTTGCATATAGCACATGTGTTTGAATAGAGGATCTGGTGATTTAGTGAACATGCATGCTGCTTCACAGGTTTTGCAACTGTGAAACGTACATGAAGGATAAGAAGAATTATTCTTTTAGATAATTTATCGATTGCATGTAACACTATGGGCGTGGACCTGTGCATGAACAATGTATATGCAACACATTCATAAGTTCCATGTGTTATGCATAATGTATACTAACTATAGTGCTGTTGGCTGCCCCTACACTCTCTGCACGAGAGGAACCGTTTTCCATTCTGAGATGGATCAAAACAATGTCAGTAGTTGGCTGTAGTTACTGGAGAGAGATGTAGACACAATGGAGTGTTGCCAAAAAAAGGTGTGGTGTGCCCCTGCCTCTGTGGCAGACTGGGTGCAGTTTAAAATACCACCACTCTTTCAGGCATTGGGACACCAGTCACAATACATAGCTTCTAATTTCCACCTAAACCTTTATCTGCAATAATGCAGGTTTTGTGTTGTTGTTTTTTTAATTTCCAAATAAGTCATGACTTTTCATTTAGAACAACACTGAACTGATTCATCTGTATGTTTAGCAGTAAAAACGCACCTCTGAATTTCATAATAAAAAGTCAAATTATGAGCAGTAACTTTAAAACCTCTCATCTGTTGACGTGGTACAGGATAAAATTCGAGATATATGAGATCAGGCTCCAGGTTTGCTCCGGCAGCATTAGGATTAAAGCTGGGTTAAGCTCGTGTGAAAGCTCTATTATGCTTGATTGAATTATCTCCTTACACAGAGTGGGAGGCCAGCGCATAAACAAGTCACTCTGAACAGCGAGAGGGACAGATGTGTTTCCATCAGTTGTTTTTGTTAGACCAGCACTTTATTGTAAAACTGAAATGATATTCTTCCTGTGGCAGCTCTATGTAAATGTTTTGTGTGCAGTATTCCTCCGTTTCATGCCGAGCGCTTGCTCTGTTTACCACTGTTTACTGAGCGTTACGGGCTACTGTACCGTGTCCTTGCTCCTGATCAACTGTCTCAGTGTGGGTAGAAGGTGAAATCAAGACAGGGGAAGCAGCGAGGCTTGCTGCTTCTGCAAATGGCTGTAGATGTCAGCAGAACGGTTGGAAAAATAAAGCAGACATGAAGCTAAAGATAATGTCAGGTTTCTGTAATTGTGTGTATGGACCAATTTCTGTGCCAGTGCAAATTTACAGAGTGTTTGGGGAAAGAACACTGAATAAATGTGCACCTCAAAACACAAGCAAGAGCCTCCCACATTCCACATGGAGAGTGTTTGTTTGTGTGGTGAGAGTTTGGGATCTGTCACATGGCTGAAATTGTGTGTATCTTAAGTGGTTTGTGTTTTTCAAGATGAGGAGCATAGGAGAATGGCAGAGGGAGGTTGACTCCAGTGACTCGGTAAACACATCTACATCGCTCTAAGCATCAACAAATACACAGTTGTGAATATGTTTGAGTACAGGTAGACACTCCAGTAGATGCTTTTACTTTCTTGCCACTTAGCATTGTTATTCAGACCCTATAAAATAAAGGTGTCCAACATAAGGCCCAGGGACCAGAATCGGCCCAGCAAAAACTCCAATCTAACCCGGCTGGACGACTTTGAAAACTGTCAAGGAGGGCATAGATTTTGGACTTTAAACTGTATGTTTAATACATTTAATATGTTTTTCACTTTTTCCTGCTGCTAGAGATGCACACGAACATTCATACTACACCAAAGTGATTATGCAACATGCAATCAATTGAATGATTGATTCAATTGTTGTTTTTCCACTATTGGCTATAGAAATTTGTTTTTCCACAGTAAAATAAATAAATAAATATGAAATTTTCCTGTGAATTAACAGAAACTTTTTATAATGACAGGACAGTCTGTCCAATGAGGTACCAGAACTTTTTCTGTAATTTTACACATTTATTTCTTAAAGTTAGAGTCCTACTAACAGATTCTCTCTCAACTACTCAACTACAACATCCATCCATCCATCCATCCATCTTCTGCCGCTTATCCGGGGCCGGGTCGCGGGGGCAGCAGCCCAAGCAGAGAAGCCCAGACCTCCCTCTCCCCAGCCACCTCCTCCAGCTCATCCGGGGGAACACCAAGGCGTTCCCAGGCCAGCCGAGAGATATAATCTCTCCAGCGTGTCCTGGGTCTGCCCCGGGGCCTCCTCCCGGTGGGACATGCCCGGAACACCTCACCCAGGAGGCGCCC
>VURO01012696.1:1675-12407 GCA_015108175.1 Pelvicachromis taeniatus
TTGAACATAGAAACACGTGTATGTTCACATTTTTCTGGGAATAATTTATGTTTCTTAACAAAGACGGAAGTCTTGCTTTTATTCTTTTCTATGACTGAACAAAACCATTAAAATAAATGCTGCTCCAGGCCTCTTGGTAATCGAGAAGTCTTTTCTTTTAGCACAATAGAGGGCAAAATCCTTTTTGCGAAGGCAGAGGACACCTGGCTGTTAGATCTGAGTTCAAAGGCTCGTAGGAGGCTTCACTAACCTTCAGTTCTTGCTTCATATCCGCATAAAGAAAGACAAGTGCACGGGGAGAGCAAAGACACCTTGCACTCTGGGTAATGGCAATTGCAGATCTTCAGCAGCGCCACAGTGGACAAACCTCTACTTTCCAACCTTCAAATTGCTATTTTAACCAGCTACACGTCTACCAGATCTACATCTGGATATTATCTGGACTGTAACAGCTGTAATAAACACTGACGCACTCATCAGAAACCCCCTAATTCACTGTGATTGTCTACCAGGGCGCCTTTTGGTTTCACTCCCTGCTACTGAAAATATTTGTGTTTTCCCTTCTCTTGCTCTTCTGGACATTTGATAGGCCTTGGACGTTGTCCGACATACTTTCTGCTGTCTTAATGCTGGCCTATTGCACCAAATGATATTTTAGCACAAGTGCATGGCAACAGCAAAACAAAGAGGCACAAGATGAATTCTTTGGCCGACCACTTTTTGAATTACTGATCATGTAAAAACCCGCTGTGGCTCCCAGATTGCAAACATCAGTCCTTGGAGCCTGCATGCAAACCAGCCCTCTAAATAGGCTTGTCTATTTCTGTTGGGCTGCGGGGGGAAACATGTGTTTGACATCAGTGTCACTCGCTAGACGTTTTGCAGCGGGGCTTCATTGTCCTCTCACAGCAGCTCCGCTCAGATTAACGGTTTACAATAGCTGCATTCAAACAGTGCTGGTAATTACAGTCCGATCAATGAGCTCACGTTTGAGGAAAGCCCTGCCTAAAGAGGTTAAATGGTTTCTGGATCCATCATTGTGTCTAGTTTTCAATCTGTTTATACTAGTGCTTTGAAAAGGGCTCTGGATAGACAACAGCAAAGTAAACACGTGCACAAAATACAGCTTGTCCTGCACCACAACAAACTTTTCAAGACTATGATACCATGTACAACATGGCCAGCATCAAAAGGCACAGACATATACAACTTGAAATCGCTGTATTACTCAGAAGCGTGAAGCGATGTGACAGCCGGGGCAGGGAAAGTGAACGAGCCAGTACGTCCTTTCATAACAACGGCTGTGAATCAAAACACCCAACTAGGCCAGCGCTCCAGCTGTGCTGCTGACCAGCTCATGGAAATAAAAAAACATTCGGGGTGTGGGAATGTAACATTTATTATATATTATCCTATGAATCATATGAGATCACATAAAACTTTGTCTTATGAAACATTTTGAAACTAGTACGACATTAAAATTCAGTCTGTGCAGGAGAAGAAAACAAGGGGATTACCAAAGGAGACAAAAGAGACACATCAAAACAGCAGAGTTCAGGAGGATTTGCCCCAAAATCTGTCCGACTGCGTTTTCATTCAAGTCAAGTTTTCAGTTGATCAAGTTTTCAGTCCCAGAGTGAAGGCTAAACCCTGTTCATACATCATATTTTTCTCCCCTTTGTTACATGTATAACACCGGATTTGTACTCGTTTGACTGTAAATTGAAACATTTTCACAGTCATTCATAGAGCAAGATTTGTAAATTATTCAGGATCAAGATATTAAATCTGATACTTTGGAATTTAAGTCTGATTTGAATTCAGCCTCTTCAGCTCCAAATGGCTTGTGGAGCAAAATGTTACAACAATGTTACAAAGATGTTACAAAAAGCACTTGTTCTGTATCAAAATGGTTCTTTAAAGGAAATATAATGTTGTTTCCTGTTAATACTGATGCACCGATTTTCATGAAGGTATTTTCCTGTTGAATAAGAAACAGTTTTAGCATATTGGTAATTTACTTTCGCCTTTTCTTTTCTTTCATTGTTGCTTTGTTGTAAATACTACATCGTTTTACTCGGCTAACACTTATTTCAGTGCAACTCTGTGAAGAGCTGACACGGGTGCATCCTTGGGACGGGGGTCTGTTTAAAGTCTGCATGTTAGACTTTAAACAGACCCCCGTATTAAACCGTTATTTTACAGTGTACATGCTAAAGTCTGCACAACAATACTTTACAGCGAACCCCTTTGTGTGACAATCCTTTTACTTACTATAAAACACTGTTACTTGTCTGGCTGGTTCCATCCATATTATCTATATCCACAATATATAGACAACAACAGATCCCCCACATCATTCCACAGCCGTCCACTTGTTCACGTAGGACAGTTTGGATCTATGCTTTCATGTTGTTTTCACCAAACTGTGACCTCACAATGTGAATGCTGCAGCAGAAATCAGGCAACATTGCTCCACTCTGGATGAGCCTCGGTTTCCCGCTCTGTACCCATCTGCAGCTTCAAGGTTTGATATATTGTGCACTCAGAGGTGCTCTTCTGCCTACCTTGGATGTAACAAGTGGTTACTTGAGTTACCGTTTCTTTTCTATCAGCTCAAAGAAATCTGTCCATTCCACTCTGACCTCTGACAACAATAAGGCATTTTCGCTCACTGGATATTTTCTCTTCCTCAGACCACGCAGCCATCACACGCAAGCAAATCCGAACAGATCAGCAGTTTCTGAAATACTCAGACCAGCCGGTCTGGCTCCAGCAATCACACCACATTCAAAGTGTCTTAAATCACCTTTCGTCCTCCTTCTGATGCTCAGTTTGAACTTCAGGAGGTTGTTTTGATCATGTCTCCATGCTTAAATGCACTGTATCGTTGCCGGCTGATTAGATACTTACAAGCACAAGCAGTTGAACAGCTGTAGCTAGAAAAGTGCCCAATGAGTGTGTATCCTTAATAAACATATGTACGATTTTTCCACGGATGTAGCGCTGATTGACGTTGAGAGAAATGTTGTTGAGAATACGCTGAATTTCACAGCAATCCAATAAAATGTTCAAAGAGAAAATTCTCCGGCTACAAAGACAGGTGATGCTTGTGATCAGTCTCCTCGTGAACCCGACCAGTCACCGTGTCCCAGTGCCTCGCAAAAATTGTGTATTTACCCAATCAAATGTGGAGAAGAGGAGCAATGAGAGGCCTGTGTGACACCAGCGCTCTCCCTCTATAATTTCCGTCCCCATTTTCCACCACGACCACTCAATCTTACAGCCATATGGCGGTTTGCTGCCATAACCATTCACAGCTGAGTAAAAATAAACCCCTTGGATGCATCCTTGGGACGGGGGTTTGAAGACATATTCACTACAACTTTTGCTTGACTTTGTGCTGGTCGTGATAACCTAATGTGATTCACCGTGTCTGGAGATGATTCTCCTCGTATAATTTGGGATGGGAATACGGTCAGGGTATACTGTATCATTCAGTTTAAATTCAAGGGTGAGGCAAAAATAGAAATTCAACCACATGAAGAAGCTCGGTCCAGAAATAGCTCTTTTCGTGGGTATATATTTCAGTGGCGCAATGATGGGGTCTCTTCAAGGAGCTTTAAAAGCTCCCCCATTTATGATTTGGGGTAGCGTGGTTGCGCACGTGGTTAGCTCACTGTGTGCTTCTGCATACGACGCAGAAGGTTTAAGAATTCAAACGTCCCGCAGCTTTCGAAAACAAACGTTCTGAAATGTAAATTACACAAATTGCGCTCCCAAAATAAACACACGTGTTGAGAATGCCACTTATAGTAAATCCCAGACTTAATTAATGAGATTAACTGATGCTCTTTCTTCAGTCTTTCAGCAAACACAGCATGTCTTCACACACAGTGAAGACATGCTGTGTAGTAAGTCGAAGGTGCGGCCGCCGTCTGCTGCCTCCCACGTAGATTAACCTGTAAATGTGGCACGATGTGTGCAGACACAGAGACACAACCTTCACCCACCTGAGAGCAATTAAGGAGATTTCTGTCTATATAATTATTGCGTCTTATTTATGGCATTTTGTGGATTGTAGTTTTTGGTATTTCACAATGGAAAGGAAAGGTTGGTACATATGTTCACTGCTAGGTCACGTGCTTTTCTTCAGCCTTAAGCTTTTGAGTGACTGCATTAAGTCTCTGTAGATTTTTAGCCATGATAGCAGGATGTTTATAAGCAGGCGTGGGTCAGTGGGTTCACTGGTGCGGAGCATAGCTCGGTAGTTTTTGTTCTTTTGCCACTATCATATCAGTGTTTTAGCTTGTCCACTAGAATGTGAGGAAATACTGCAGACAATCACGCTGTCTCCGTACGTTTGCTGTGAAACACTAAAGCACCAAACAGGAGGACTTTGTGAATAACAGATATACTTCCAAACAGCTTTTAAACTGTAGTAAAATGAGTTTCTGGTTAATATTAGTGGAATTTTTTGACGTCGGCTCTTTTTGATTTCATGCATATCTGGTACCAGAAGCTTCCAGACAACAGCTATTTTAATTTAACTACACCTTCTAAACTGTGATGAATAAATAAAGAGCTGACAAATAATAAAGAATGTTATAATAAAATACATCTTATGTTTATGTCACATAAAGAAGGTCCCAGGTTGGAATCCAGGCGGGGGCCTTTCTGTGCGGGTCCTCGCAGGGCACTCTGCCTTCATGGGTTAGCTTGGCTGTAGGTGGGGATATGAATGGCTGTCACTCTCTGTGCGAGCACTGTGATGGGCCGGCGACCTGTCTAGGGTTTACGCTGCCAGGTGGGACAGGCTTAAGTGACCCTGAAGCAGATAAGCTACTTTCAGCATGTGGGTTGCTACAACAAGTAGCGCCACATGTTTGATTTACGCCCTTCTTGATACAACCTGAAAGCGGCTTTGTGTCCCCGACCGGAATTGAACCTTCACATACTAAATGAATGCATAAACAATTACACTGTGGTGACCGTGAAAACTGATTGATTAATATTTGATATTGTGACATTTTGTTTTAAACAGTTATTATTATATTAATAGTTTTAAAATGGTCCCACGAAGAGAAAGGGCAGTTTTTCATGGTCAAACATCACCTTCCCTCTAAGAAAAAAAAAAAGGCATGAGTATTTGACTTTTCTCTAATGGTACAGGCCTATAATCATCCGTTGTGGGCAGAAGCTAAAATAAAAGATGGGCTTTCTTTTTTCATGTAGAACCTGCAAATAGTTATAGCCGATTAGCTCCACAGCCTCCAATTCACTGAGGCTCTTGCGAGTACCCTCTAATAAGGAAATTATGGTTCAGCGATGGAAGTGTGGGCAGCCTCGTGGGCAGTGTCAGACAGCCCGTCTACCTGCAGAGAGCGTCTGCTGTCAGATGGAGCCTATGTGGTGCAATCAGCCTATGGGCCACTCTTGCTTATGCTGCTGCTGCTCCATCAGCTGCCACAGAGGAGAGCAGAGTTAAAACGTACAAAGAACTAAAGTTAAACTTAGTGTTAACTCACGTTCTTGCTTCTCCCATTGCTGGTGGATGCCGATGGATAGCAATTCTCAGCTTTGCTTCATCACAGTGAGAACATCTGCACTCCTTGAGTTCAAAAACAGGAGCACTGCAATTTCTTTTGACACAACTTTTGATAACAATTTTACAAAAAGGACAGGGAGACACTATTGTAGCAAGTCCTCTTACATTGACCTCTTCAGCCTAGGCTTGACTCTCGGCAGTCACAAATGTCTGAAAGGGTTCACGCCAAAGCAGAGGGTGCACTACTGTGATGTCTATCTCAGCATCTACACCGAGGGGGCAGTTTACTGTTGTGCCCACAGGAGAGCTTCAGGCACTCAAGCAATAAATAAGAGGCTGAATCAGTGGCTGCAGTTCCCAATCTGTGAACAGGAAACAACATTTCAAAATCACATTTCCCAGCGAACATGTTAACAGTGTGGAAATGTTTTACTGCTATTCTTCTTTTCCGTGTAATTATCACAATAGGATATGCTTCCTCGTTGCTTCATGCGCATTGTTTAACAAGCATACACGAGGGATATTTCCTTTTACTCTGCACTAGCATCACTATTGTCCCAAGTAAACATGCAGGAAATAATGATTTTAAAAGGTATGCAAATCAGCTGCACTGTAAAGGACACGTGTTTGAGTCCCAGAGAGCAGCATGACATCGTCTTCTGTTAGCTACACAGGAAATCCTACTCTGCTTTCACCATACTACAAGAGCTCTGTCTTTACATCTACTGTGCGTGTAGCTGCTCACTGCTGGAAGGAAGTTTAAGTGTGAATAAAGCTATGCCAGCTCTGTTGCACCATTTACACCCATTTGCCACGATGTTTGTTTTGAGGTAGATTTTCTAACTTTGAGTCATTAGCTACTTGTCTCAGCAGGGCATGAAAAATATAATACGTGGAAATTGAGGTCATCCCTCACAATTAAAATACCACCCATTGTTATTTTTTCCTGAAAAGCTTCTTTGTCGTTGTGGGAGTATATTTGAGTGCACTGACATGGATGCAAACAGCTATAGGTGGCTGTAATGAATATTGTGAAAAGGATTGTGTGACTTATGCCCTTTCTTGCATAAAAAAGGTTTCCGCACTTTAGACAGAGTCTGAACAAGTGCTTGCATACAGCTGCCTTTCCAAACATTTACACTGTGACATTTTTAAATACTTTATTGTGCAGAAAATAAGAGACCTGAAAGGAAATTGAGACGACAAAGTTGGTTTATTGTCGAGTATGAATAGATTTTCAGCTGAAACCAAAACGTGGTACTACAAGCTGACCTTCTTATGATACATTTCAGTGCAGTAATGAAGGAATGAATTAGTTTTTTTACTGCAGTTTTTCCTAGACTGTAGTTGTGAAAGATGTGACAGGAAGCAAAGTAGTGAGAAAAGTATTGTCGAAGTTGTTTTTTCGTTGTTGACACTTACGGATAATTTCACGAACCACAGGCTAAAGAAGATTTCATCACTTATGCAACGCCTAGAATCCAGACTCAGCTCAGTTAGTGAGAGAAAATGGATGCTGCACAATGACAATTTACAATAGTGTGCAAAAGTCTTGAGCCACCCCACACTTTTTTTTGTAGTTGGGAAATCGAGCCCCAAACCTTGACTTCCTCCTGACCTCCACTGTACATACTGACGATGATTTGAACAAACATTTTTGAATTTGGATTCATCAAATTTGAAACCATTGCTACTGATTTTCCGTCCAGTTCTTGTGTAATCATGACCTCAGCCTTTTCTGCCTGTTTCCCGCCCAGAAGAATGGCAGTGAGACCATTTCTGGTGAGGTGTCAGCGAACAGCAGGGCCACGTCCACCTCTGAGCTTCTGTCTCAAAGACATAATGTTCATCAGTTTTTACCCTGGCACTTTTTTAACCCCCACTTGTCCACTTATTTACAAATATTTGCTGAAATATGCCACATCTTCAAAAAAACAATTTCACGCCAGTTAAAATGTTATTTAATATGTTATTTTTGTCATTATTCATAAGTTTATCTGAAGAAACTGGGAATATAAGTGCGTTTAGTGACAGTCTGTTAGAAGCAGAGTGCCTAAAGACACAATTAAATGTTTTATGCTTGTGTAACTTCAAGGTCAGTGTTAAGTTGCTGAACGAAAAGCCGTCAGGTACAAGGACTGGAATGAAAAGGAATGAAAAAGCAGCCAGTGTCCACAGAAATAACGCTCAAAGACCTTCAGGAAGCCTGGGGAACTATTGCTGTGATGCAGATCATTGTAAAAAGTACGAGTCGCTCTATGTTTTGGAAGGAAAGCATAAAGAAACAAGAGGTGGCTCCAGACTTTTGCACAGTACTGGCACATTGACTATAAAAAGGTGCGACAGCAGCTAAGAAGCCTCTAACAGGAGCTGTCTTTCTTAGAGTGCTCTCTATGGTGCCGAGCGAGCCACAGGTACGCCTTTCAGAGCGCGCATGTGTAGGTGGAAGTGGTGAATCAGACGCTACACATGACAGCTGAAATTCATGGCGCTAACAGAAATGCACGTTAAGGAATGGAGTTTGCGTAACAGCCTGAATGCGTCTACGTCTTTTGTGTTTTCTTTCCCAGGCACAGCCGCCAGGACAGGTGAGGTGAGGTGAGCTGAGGTGAACAGCAACAAGCAGCAGCATCCCTGAGGGCTGAAGCTCTCCTGCTTTGATCCTCCACAGCAGATATAATCACTGACGGAACCTCAATACCCACCAGAAGACCTTTGGAGTCATCGCCCTGAATTCAAGCTGCACTAATCTCAGTGATCTTTATCTCGACACTTCAAAAAAAAAAAAAAAGAGAGAGACCAAAGGACCCCCCCCCCTCTAAAAAAACTGTTTGTGTCTCAAAGTTCAGCAGAATCTCTTGACCTAAATCCTAATGAGGAGTTTCACTGCATCGGGGGATGCAACAGCTGAGCTCTGCCACCTGTTTGTATGCTGTTTAGACTCTGCCTCCCACAGAGAGGCGGGTGAGCCAGAGTTCCCCCGTTTGTGTCAAGCTCATAGCTTTTAAACAGATGCTTGTCCCACTGTAGCCAAACCAGCCTCACTTTTAGTGTTGACCCATGTGGTAACTCTATTTAGCTCCTCACAGACCCCATTAAATTTACCCAAATGACTCGAGCCAAATATATCAAGCAATTTCAGTTTATATGGAGTCGACTTTTAGTGAGTCACTTTTAGTTTTACCAGCATACACAGGTCGGTTTGAAGGAATCCTTGAGGATATATATTTTGAGGATGATTTAAAAGTCAGAGGAGTTTAACTTGCTCTTGTCCCACAGGAGATGTGTTAAAGTGTTTCAGTTATATTGTTAGAACCTTGTGTGGGAAACATGAGTTCCCTCAGAATGAAAACTGTGTATGCTGCTTGTTGACTCACGCTGGCGTACAATGTGCAGCATCTGCATCTGACTGAAACTGAGTGACTGATGCGTTTCGGCTACGGCAGCGAATTAGTGCAGTAGTAGGCGGATTACAGAGGAAGAAATTAGTCAAATGTGTTGATTGTCCTTTGTCTAATTTAACAGAACATCCCCCATAAATTCATCTGCGCTCCCTGCTAATCATCTATTACCCTCCTACATGGACAACAACAACACAAAAGCCCATTTCCCTCTGTGGATGGTTAACTGCAATGGTTTTGTAATTGCTTACACGTTGAAATGTCCTCTCCAATTTTATAGGAAGAAGGAAAAATAATAACAGCAACATTCCTGAGGGGCTGTAATTTTCTTCCGGCGGGTAAAAGTTGTCCATTATGGTCAGGGTCAAGGAACACATGCAACCCCATCATCAGGGCCGCGTGGTCAGCCACATCAGAGCCGCCCGTCACAAGCAGTGGAAAGGCCCCGTCTGTTAGCACAACACGCAGCCAATCACTAGCCAGAGGCCCCAGCTCCTCGGTGAGCTTGCCCCCCCAAACCACGCCGCGTTCTAAATTTAAGCGCACATATTCCATTGAAATTACAGCGTGCATACCCACCCTTCCCTGCAATTTACACGATTGGCACGCTGACGGGGCGAGCTCGGACAATGCTGATACAGTATATACAAAATGTTTCTTTCTTTTGTTCAGAGCAGGTTGTTGGTGTTATGGAAAGCTATCTGATAAAACAAGGAGACAAAGAAACTTTGACTCATTCGGCGATAGACGCCATTGCGATCACTCAGAAATGGATCACTGAACAGGAGAAGCCTCTCGTTCGCTGAATTTATTCACGCCATGAAAGAGCACCTGTCGAACGGCTTTTAGAACAATCGAGGAAAAATGTTTGTGAAAACGAACACTGACTATTCCATTCAGACATCCAAGACAAACAAAACTAATGAGGTTATACAAGACTGTGTGTTTCTAAGTGTCCTGATCTCATGAGTGTCTTTCAGAAATGATTTAAAAGAAACATTCAAACAAATCAAATCTTGTGGTTGCTACTAAAACAAATCCTGTTACTTTTAATCATCGAGCTGACCTGATAAATAATAAAAGATAACATGAAAATGTACGTGAGGTTTCTGCAAGTCTCCCTTCGCCTGGCTGTGCTGATGTTTGTATTCATGCTATATTAACTGAGTGGCTCACTGGTGGAGGCCAAAGCAGAGGTAAGAGAAGACGCGTGTCCTAATAGAGGTGAAGCTGGAGAAGACCTAGGCTGTTGGGGGCTTCCCCTCGTGCACGGAGTTATTATTAATCTCGCACGCTCTTCCCTCTTCCTCCAATCACCTCCAACCGATCGCAGCAGATGGCTGTCCCTCCCCGAGCCTGGTTCTGCCAGAGGGTCGTTTCCTTTTAAAAAGGAGTTTTTCATTCACACTGCAGCCAAGTGCTTGCTCCAAGGGGGTCGTTTGATTGGTGGGGGTCTTGCTTTATTATTGTGGGGTTTTTACTTTACAATGTAAACTGCCACGGGGCGACTGTTATTGTGATTTGGTGCAATATGAATAAAATTAATTGCACTGAATTAAAAATAGAATATTCTTACATAATATACTTTACTCTTTGTAGGTAACTACATTTACTATCAGTTATTAGGCAATAATATGTCAGTGTACTGACTATCTCTGCTCTTCTTTAAATTCTTGTTTGTAGATTTTTCCATTTGTGTGTGTGTGTGTGTGTGTGTGTGTGTGTGTGTGTGTGTGTGTGTGTGTGTGTGTGTGTGTGTGTCCGCAGGAGGAGGAAGGTTTGG
>VURO01012697.1:4678-18881 GCA_015108175.1 Pelvicachromis taeniatus
ACCACATGCCTGAAGGAAAGTTGTAAACTTTAGAGACTGTTTCATGTAAGATAAGACAAATGTTAACTTCCTGACATCTGTGTTACACCAAGTGGCAGGGGGGTTTTATGACATGATCATTTGAGGTCTTCCACACAGAGGCACATATGCATACTCACACACACGCACGACACACACACACGCACGCCCACAGACAAGCACACACACAGGGCTTTGTTAACACCATGGTTACGACCATGTGGGAGTGGTTTGCAATGGAGGTGTTGCCAATTCTTGTGTGTCAATAAAAGGATGACTGCATGGGGGGCGGAGTCAGAAAGGAGTCAGAAAGCAGAAGGAAGCAGGAGGACAGAGACAGACAGGGGGTCAAGGCCTTCGGGTCTCCTGGGCTCCCGTCCTTTCTCTTCCATGAAGTCATATTAAAATGAAACTCGCTTATGGGTCTTGATTCACCACAAATATACAGTCCTAAGGTTAATGGGTTAGTAGGATCTCCAGATCCAGAGGAAAACCCTAACAGTATGATCAGCGTGGAAACGGCCGGCATGTGGGGCAGTGCCACAAAAATTTCCTATCCAGAGCTTAAAAAGGAAAACTGTGACAGTTAACTGTTTCACTTCACTGCAATGCTCTTATTTTGTACTCAGTATTTGTTAAGAAGCTTGTTTTTATATTTAGCTATCACCTTTTAGTTCTGTACTCAAGGAGATGTTGCGATTTTTAACTTCAGTAACAGGAACTGAAGCTGCAGTCAGTCATGAAGGCTGATCATGCAGGGTGCTTGATGTTGGCATTTGTGCAAGGCACTCCCTCAGCCAGTGGTGATTTCTCATTCCATATGCTGCTCCACTGAGGGGCTTTGTTGTGCACACACACACACACACACACACACACACACACACACACACACACACACACACACACACACACACACACACACACACACACACACACACACAGACAGAAGCATCTTTGCAGCATGAGAACAGGCTTGGGAGACACCTGCCTCTCAGTCCTCTCTGATATCCCTTCCCTCTACCTCTCTGTTCATATCCTGATGTGGTGAAGGTTAGTAGTATGAATAATATATTTGGAGTGTAGGAGACTGCAGAGTAGAAGGATTATCTCTAATGTGCAGTAAGAGCTAAGGCGTGCACGCTGAGCCGCAGCACACCCGCTCGTGTAAAGCACTAAGATGAGAGAGGACTCTGTTGTAGAGGGGCGGGAAAGACTGCAGGGAAAAAAATGCAGGTTTGTCTCAGCGGGTTGTTTCTAACACTGTCCTGTTAACCCTTTCATAGGGGAATGCAACGTTGCATCTCTATCCTCACTTTCGACCGCTCCTGGAGTTCAAAGGTAAGACTTTCATTCTTCACCTCTCTAATGTGCTATATTTTCATGCTCTCTCAGTGAATGTGCAGTTAGTTCCTGGGGGGAAACATTAGATTTGATTATATTTCATGTACGGATAAACGCTCAAAACTCGGGGCTTTGCATCTCCCTGTTTTTGATAGTGATATTTCTATGTTCATTGATAAAATCATCACCAATCAAACAATTGGCAAATTATTATTTCTGTCGAATGCGGCTGCATTTCATTGGAATCTTAATAAAACAAAATGATGAAAAGAGAAAGAGTTAAAACTGCAGGAGATGAATGTGATCACAAACTGCAGAAAGGTATCTGCACCTTTGAGGTTCAAGATAAGGCTCTGCTGGTGGCTAATGAATATCTTCCTCTGGATGCTGCTGATCAAAGTCTGTTTTGAAGACTGTAACATCACAAGAATGTCTGCCTGTTTAGTTGGGTTTAGCTCCTTCACCTTGATGACTCAATAGTGAGTCATAAACTTGATGATAAATCAGTCCAGGCTTCTGTTTTCGTCTTCTCACACACGTGCAGCCCTCTGATATTGTTTTAAGACAGTTTTCCTCACATCTGTGCGTCAGCAGCGCTCTGGAGACGCCACCGGACGGCCGCTGTGAACGTGGTGATCGTCTACAGAGTCTGGGTGTTGCCTGCTGGCTGAGTGGGGGTGTGCAGCGGAGGGTGGGGGAGTGTGTTTGAGTGTTGACAGGCAGTGTGTAGAGAGTGAGGGTTCACTGGGTGCGGACCGGAGCGAACACTGTATGGCGTATGAGTCACACGCCCCATCAGCAGCAGTGCAGTTTAGTCAGAAGGAGCTGCTGAGAAATGTCACGGCTATTAGAGACGGCACAGCCCAGACTCCAGCAGCAACAGCGTCGCTCCGCAGGCCCGAGCCTCGCAACGATCTGCTGCTGGAATACAAGCAGGATTTTTTTTTTTCCAATTAATTTCAACTTTTTCGTCATCGTCGCTGCCGCCTCTGGAAACCAGCTGTATCAGACATTTGTTTACCTGTCACAGCAGCCGAGGATGAGTCATCAGAAAAGCTCCATACATGTGGGAGCAGCAGCTGGCTGCACAGTTTGGTCTCATTTGGGATGTGCTTCTTAATTTGGCTTCATACTTAGATCTTTATGTCTCTGTCTTATCAACCTGTTGTCATGGGTTTAGCCTGTATGCTTTGTGGGAACTGACAGCTTTTGCTGCACATTAAAAAATAATCATATCCGTTGATTAATCAAGGTCTTTGGCTTCTCAGATGTCTGCTTTCACCTGTTCAGCTCAACAATTTCTTTTTCAGTCTTGGTCGATGCAGCATTATTGCAGCCTTTGCCCTTTTCCTCGTGCACATGATCTCCTGCACGGTCTTCTCAGTTACAGTCAGTGCAGGAACTTAGCGCTCATCAGCGAGTATAACTCTCGTTTTCTTTTTCAGCTGTCAGAACTTTTTTTCCTTTCCCACACGGATCGATATATCTGTCCCCGTTTGTGCTTGTTTATTCAGGATTATACGGACTAGCTGACGTGCGGTCTAGCAGCGCTTTAAATTAAAGCTACTTTTTAAAATCTGCACACGCCTAAACACAAACATATATTTTTAATATTTCTTTTGCACAGCAGGGATATGTCGGCACTGCGAGACTTTTCTTAGGCATGTGATAAGAGGCAGATCTATTGATATTGTGGCGATGCTGATGTGGGAGAAACATGAGGGAATGCTAATGTGTCAGAGGGAGCAGTGGCTCTGCTCACTGCAGCACAAGGATGAGATTTGTGCTGGCTGTTAACACCTGCCTCTTTGCATGAAATAGCCTCAGTGTCATCCCAGGCCTCCCTGGTGTGTGTGTGTGAGTGTGGGTCGGCGTGGGAGGGCTTACTTTGTCACTAGTGGGGATGCATCTCAATAGCGATCCTGTTCCATTTCGGGGGGGGGGGGGGTTGTTCAGGCTTATGTGTGATGTTTGTGGTGGATTATTGTAACCTCAGTGCGTTGCCTCACAGTCGTTCTTCACTGGCTAGCTTTATGTCCCACGCCCCACACTAAAGCTGCCAGTTGAAGAGCTGTTGTGTGTAACCATGACAACAAAGCTCTCCGCAGAGGGCAGTGAGACAGCAGAGGCCTCGTAAATATTTTCATGATTAGAAAAACAGAAAAAAGTTTGATGTGCGAGGGTGCGGCCGCGGCCCTTTAAAAAAAAAAAAAAAAATCATCACAGGAGGTGAACGTGTCTTCTCACATGTGCACAGCTGTGTTTATGAACAATACGACTGTTTTGCAGTTAAATTATAGCAGCCGTCCTGGAAATGCAAAGCTCTTAGCTTAAAAGTTGCATTGAGATCTTGTTGCTGATCTCCCTCATGCTTCCAAGTATTGACCGCACTGCGGCTTCCAGTTGCACACAATAATGTAGCCATTAGAGGCGACATTTTCCTGCATGGACTGAACACTTTGCTCATTATCTTAGTTACTTTGTCTTTATCTTTTTGCACATGCACGCCATCTTTTTTTTTCCAGGTGTTACCGACTACCTGTCTGCTGAGATCTCCACCTCCAAGCAGAAGAAATTCAGCCTGGTGACTTTCGTGGACACTCCGGGTTTAGTGGACGGGGACATGATCTACCCTTTTGATGTGAATAGCGCCATCACTTGGTTGGGTGTGTCCTTTTGTAGCTTAAACTTGTTTCTGCATTGTTGATCTGTCGTCTTCTTCGCCTCCTCTGCGTCTACTCTACAGCTGATGAGTCTTTTTTTTCTTTGAGCAGGAGAACAGGCAGACCTGATATTTGTGTTCTTCGATCCGATGGGCCAAGCACTTTGCAAACGCACGCTCAACATCGTGGAGAAGCTGAGCGAAAAATGCGCAGACAAGGTGTTGTTCTACCTCAGCAAGGCAGATGAAGCCGGGAAGGAGACAGACAGACAGGTCGATTTACCTGACTTGTATAATTTATTTTTATTTCAAGAGAAGTTGAACCTGTGAGATTAACTTTTTTGTTATGTTTTTTTCATCAGAGAGTGATGATGCAGATAGTCCAAGAACTGTGCCGCCGTCCAGGTCTCAACAAATGTGGCTTTGAGATGCCGACAATATACATCCCAAACCCACAGAAGGTAAAATGAACTGTGTGTTTCTGTGTTGGTTCCTTTAAACTGCTGTGTTTTTTTTTTTTTTTTATAAAAATGAGTTCTGGTTTGGCAAATATTATAAACCACGGCAGTGCAGTTATCGCTGCGCCATCTTGTGATCTACAACCACGAAGTGTGCGCGGTAGATTTGTGCATCCCTCAAGACCTCTGCTTCATTTTTGCTGAGCAAGTGCAGCTTCCCTTTCTGCCAACTGCACAAGGCTGTCAGTCAGAATGACCTCAGGATCTGTCATGGAAGTTTCAAGACCATCATTTGTGTGATGTGCAGTGTTTTTCATGTTCAGTCCAAATCTGACGCATTTACGAGCTGTTTGTCTCGTGCAGCCAAGCAGGTGTGTGAACCAGATCGATGGCGTTTGTCAAACCATCGAGAAGACCATTAACCAGGCTGTTCAGAAGACACTGAATCAGCTGGAGAGAGACTCTGACCTTATTTGCTCCACCATCAGCAGCAGACTAGAGCAGGACAGGTTTGGCCTCTCGCAGCCACAGCACAGCATCTTTATGTGCACACTGAGCACATAACCATCACTAGATATTATCAGTTGTGGTAAATGTATGATACCACAATGTTATTATGGTTGTGCACACAGGACTAATGTGGCTTACAACAAAAGCATCCGTCTTCATTCATTCCTGTGCGGCGCTTTGGGTGTGTTCCTGCCTTTACTCTTCATCCTCAGTTTTATTGTGAACACCTTATCCAAAGAGCAGCTGGAAGAGCTGTTGGGTGAAGGTGCAACTCGAACCATCACTATCTTCACAGTAAGTGTTCTGAATGGATATGAATTTCATAATATTCCATTAATTACTTCATTAGTGACTTAACATAGTGTGTCCTAAGCCCTCTGAATGTTTATTCACTGTGTGTCTGACAGGGAATAGTGATGTATTTATGGGACTGGATACCAGAAGATGGGCAAGTAGTGTTTGTCATCATTTTTGGGGCTTTTTGCTACCTCCTGCTTTTCCTGGCAAAGTATTTTGCAGGGTAAGTGTTGCAAATATGCAATATAAACTTGTAGAGGTTAACTAAATAGATAGCTTTTGTTCATATTGACATGACTGCATCACACAGCTGCTGCAGATTTGTCAGCTGCACGTTAATGATGTGAATCTCCTGTTCCTCCACATCCCAAAGGTGCTCTATTGGATTGAGAGCTGGTGACTGTGGAGACTAAACCAGTTTGTGATGATTTGAGCTTGGTGCCATGGCACATTATCAGAAGTTAGGGTCAGTTGTTTAAGCTAAATTCTGACTCTACCATCCAAATGTGGCAGCATAAATCAATAGTGATCAGACCAGGTAACATTTTTACATGCTGAATTGTAGCGTCAGTTTTTTGTTCTTAGCCAACAACAATGGTACCTGGTGTGGTCTTCTGCTCCTGTAAGGTTCAAAGCAGATGGGTTAGAGAGCATTTAGAGATGCTCTTCTGCTTACCTTGGTTGTAATGAGTGGTTATTTGAGTCACTGTTACCTTCCTTTCAGTTACAGCTTTGAGTTACCTTCTCAAAGCTGAAAGCAGCTCATTCTCCTCTGATGTATGGCATCAACAAGGCACCCAGAGCACAGCTGCTCACTGGATATTTCCCCCTTTTCTCACCATTCTCTTTAAACCTTAGATACGGTTGTGTAGGAAAATCCCAGTAGATCAGCAGTTTGTGAAATGCTCAGACCAGCCTGCCTGGCATTAACCACAGTTTATGTGTCTGTTCAAAGTCACCTGCTCAAGCAGTGAGCTAAACTGGGACTGGTTCATTCAAATGTTTTCAAATTTCTTTGTAGTTTTCTGCAGATGTTTTTCCTATTTTTCTGTCCTTTTGAATGCTCTGGTTGATGGTTGAATAAGATCATTATAAGATCACAAGGGCCTTATGCCATGTCAAGACATAAAATGTCTCCTTCAACCTTTTAAAAAACTAGGCCGGAAAATCGACCTGCTCAAACATATAAATCACATTTCTCCCCCCTTCTGAAGCTTGGTTTGAACTTCAGCACATAAACTCAACCTTGTCTACATGTCTAGTTCATGTTCAGTTCCTACCATTTAATTGGCTGGTTATATTTGTGTAATTAGCAGTTGAACAGGTGTAGCCAATGAAGTGGCTCATGACTGTACATGCAGTTACAAACTGGAAAGTGAGTATTTTAATGCTGTGATGTTCTTCATTCTCAGCCGAAGAAACAAGAGTCTGACGAAGAAGGAGAAGAGGACGATGGCAGAGTACAGCGATTACATCCAAGATATCGTCAAGACTAAGAAGGTTAGGTGCACAGTTTGTGTCCGTATGCTCTCTTAACTAAGTTGTTTTTTCATTTGGATGGTGCAAATCTAAAAGTCACAATAATGAAGTATTTTTTTGATTTGCTATTGATATAAAGGAAATTATTGCCAACTCTGCAGCTTTAAAGCTGACCGCTCGCTAAAAACAACAATGCTTCATGGGGTAGTAAAGGTTATGTCAGTGTTGTGTTTTTAGCTAGTTTCACTTCCCTCACTGGGCCCAGAAAGAGAAGAAAATCAGTTGATGGATGTTATCAAATATCAAACATCAGGATTGTGAATCTCACACCAGGTAACTTCTCTCCACAGAGTAAATTGTATGAATGGTACCTCCAGCAGTGTGCAGCAGAATATGACCTCTGACCCCGGGTAAACGGAAGACACTTTGCACCAGTACCTGTAAACTCGCAGGTGTAAGCTCTAAATCAGCCGAGATCACTGCCAACAATTATCATCTCAGCATCTGATTTAAAAAGTGCCTCTATTACTAATTATTGGAAAAGCTATGATTGTAGTCGTCTGATGAAAGTCAGACTGTGACTGGATTTTTAATTTTTTTTTTTTTTATAGTATATGGGTAATTATTGTGAGAAAAATATGAAATGTTTACAAATGACAAAATTTCTTCTTGAACTTGGGGCTGCCTTTACCAGCAAACACACTTTCATAACGTCCTCTGTAAAGTTTGTTTTCATTGTTGTCATGTGATCAGTCTTTAAATCTCACTACGCTGCCCTAAACGCAGTGTTACCAGAATGTGTTTTAAGCAATAGCTACAGTAACCAATGCTGTGATTGAAGCCTGGGCATTATAGTTGGACCGCTGATAAAACATTTTCATGCATTGAATCCTTCTCTTGCCTCCAAAGAGCCAATCACTTATTTTTATATACAAATCATTGTCATGTAATCATTGTCAGATGTTCCACAGACTTTCAGTACAGCACAGTACGGTGGCCTAGAGGTGCCACACACAACGGCAAAATGAAACACTTGACAGGAAAGTTGGCGACAACATTTCTTGTATGTGATCAGATAAAATCCAAGTTCCTGGGAGCAGGCTGAGGTCAGCTTTTTTTCTATTTCTGTACTACTCTCAGCAGTTTTCTTGGGCGGTTTTTAAACTGAGATTGAGAGGATGAAAGTCACAAAGAAAGGCACTGATCTTCTTTATACACTCAACATACTTCTGTAATATGGCCTGTCAGTAAGTCCCCTAGAATTAAATGAAATATCTGTGTATTTTACCTGAAATTATGATCTGATTATATTGTCCTACAAATACTTGGCATTAGATACACTAAAATAAGGTGCTAATGATTAAAATTCATTATACAGTATATCGTTTTTAAGTAGTATTTAAGTAATTTTAAATAGTCTTTATTTCCCAATAAGTAAAAAACAAACAAACTATAATTTCCCTGTCTTACACTGTAAATATTTTGTAGTGGCTTAACCTTGCTTTTGTGTTATAGAATAATAATTTAATTGTCCCACAAGGGGGAAATTTGGTTGTAAGAGCAGCAAAAAAACACATATACAAACAGAACAGGACACGGAACAGAAACACACAATTTTTATAGAAAACAATATTTACATCATGGACAATAGTTACGAAAAACAGAGTACTGTGCAATTATTAAGATTAAAAGTACAGATAAAAAAGTGGCAAACCCAGGTTGTAGTGTGGGTATGTGTTATATTGGTGTCGCAAGTCAGGCTTGAACCCGTGGCGCTGCTTCTAAGCCAAAAGGCACATAGTCCTTTTGAATGCTCTGGTTGATGGTTGAATAATGTTTGTGCAAGGAAAACAAATCAAGTCTCACTCCACCATTATAAGAGCACGTGGGCCATATGCCCTGTAGACTTCAAACACATTATTCCCATTGTTCAAACCAACAGAGAATATTGTCTACTCTTCTATCAAATAGAGGCTATAAAGACATCTAGAAAACTTACTGGGGATCTGCTTTACCTGTGAATGGTCCCGTGGTGGGGATTGTAGCTCTCAGCATAACATAACCTCATCTTTGTGACCATATTTCTTTTAAGTGTGCCTCAGGGCTTTTAGGTGAGATTTTAATATAAGAGTATAGAAGCTGGAAATGCCTCCCAACTGTAGCCGGTGAGCTTGATTCTGTCCAATCACAATAAGAAATGTTGCCCCAACGCGTCTGAGAAAATGTGAGTTTTATTTTTTAAAGTCTTTTTTGTTTGTTTGAAGTGTCATTTAGTTTTTGTTGTGTTTTGCACCTCAGGGATACCATAGTGCAGTGAAGTAACTGCGCTGTCGGGTACCATACCCGCACTGAACCCTGCCAGTCCTTTATAGATAGATTTAACTAGTGACACCATATACTGCCTTGACCACAGTGTTTGTAGCTGTATTTATTAGTGTTGGCAGACGTCAACATGTGAGGTGCTTTTTCCAGAGATGCACTGATCCAATGCTCTACATTACCATTAGAGCTGCTTATGAGGTTTTCTGCTTTTTTATCGCTGTGACAGATATAAATAAACCTCTAACATTAGCAGGCAGGTTAATCGGTCACATGAAGATGGTTATGCGCTCGATAAGTTTAACTCGCAATTTTTCAACATGGCTACGAATGCGTTCACATGAACTGCATCTGATCAGCAGATCTGTCCATGACTTTATAGACTGCTTTTACAATGGGAGGTAAAACTATAATATTAAAACAGTATGAAGCAGTCAAACACACACAATACTGGCTGAAAGCAGAGTGTGTGTATATGTAATAGGAAGATTATATTATTAAAAAGGCACTTTATGAAAAATTTTGGTCAGTAAGACTGGAAAAGCACTACTACATTAATAAAGTTTAGCCTATTAAAAGCCAGAAAGGAAAGCTGGTAAAAATGCTGACTGTAAGTCAACAGATGTACTGGCATTACAGCTCTATCACGAGTAAACAGCAGGATCTGCCAGATTATAGTAAATTGATGATGAGATGTGTGTAAGGCAATTGCTGCCTTATTCTTTCAGCTAGGAAAAAATATGAAAAACAGGTCAAATACCGATCTAACTTAGGTGCAAATGAGGTCCACACGTACACGTGTGCCCTGTTTTAGCATCCTATATGAAGGGGTTAGGAAATAGAATGAATTGAAATCAAAGATTAAAGGTCTAAGAATCTATATTCCTTATTGATGCTAATGACGGAAAAACTTCAGACTTACTGTGTCTGCACAGAGGTCTGAGGGCTCTTCCAGGAATGGTGATACTATTTTCGGGAGAATTGATTGGTCATGGCATACCTGCTGACCTCTCTTCTCAAACAACCTGCTCCAGAGAAGATTAGCTGTGCAGCATAGGTTTCTATGGTCATATATCCCAGAAAGATGTGAACTGCCTCCGTAATCCAGAAAGCCCAGGGTTAAACTTGAAGTTACCTGGCTTAGATGAAATCTTGCTTCATAGTACACGTCTTTGGTGCACTGAAAGAGTTTGTGGCAAAAGCACTGAGTTGACATTTCATAATTTGTATCAGAAGAGAGAAGTTGGATCGGTGCATCCTTACTTTTATCCAAACTTCCACAGGCTATTTGCAGTATAGTTGTGAACACTCCCAGTTCGTTTGTTAGATGGCTCCCAATTCATGTTGTTTTTATATATATAGTTGTGAAACTTCTGTGAAATGTTTGTGTTACTGCATGAAATCTAGACTCAAGTGATTTCATCTATATTTTTAATAACCACGAGTCAAAGAATGAAACCTGTCAAGAAAAACATGCAAAAACTATGCTCTGTCACCTCTTTGGAAATCATTAAACATTTTTGTTAAACCTGTTACACTTTTTTTTCAGTTAATAAAGTCAAGAACAGACATACAAATAAGAAGTAGAATAACATGAAAAATAAAATGTAACATAAAGTGGTTATTGTTGGAAGACTTTTATTTCAAAGTTTAGTTATAAAAATGCCATTCCAGACATCTCTGCAGGGACAACGATGCCTTTTAATTCACTTTGTTGACGTGTGTGTCAGCGCCAAAGTGTTTCAGGATCTACGGCACTCCAGGATGCAATCAAATATCTGCTTTCTACCATGAAGCGCATTGCAAGCTCTGAACCAGTAAAACTGCAGTAACTGGGAGGAAATATTTACGCAACAAATTAAATTTTTTCTGCTTGCAGAAGGACCGGCAAACCCAGGCCACAATCCTCAGTTCCCTGAGTTAGTAACAAATAACGTCTCTACACGGGTGACGGCTATGAAAAATAACTAAGTTAAAATTGCTCACTATTCATTTTCGAGGCATTATACCTACTTGTTAGAAAATACATGAATCTACCGTGCAAGCACTAGTATGCGATCAAAGAATAAGAATTCCATTTGTGCGCTCTACTAGCAAGGCAACCATAACAGAGAGGTGAGGTGTTATTCTAACCATTATAATAAATCACAAATTAAAGCTGCTAAAGTAGGTCAAAAGCTGCATTCAGGCTTGTGCTGAAGTGGTAACACAGTTGGTTTTGTTGCAGATTTAAGCTTTGCTCATGTGTCTACATTAAAGTTGTTTTTTTTTACTAGTTTGGGGCTTAATTTAACTCCTGTTATAGCAACTTATACCATGCAGATCTACGGCCTGTATGCAAGCATACAACCAAGTCTGTCATTCACTGGAAAATGTATGCTCTTATTTTGTTACAGTGCATTCAGGATTATAACTATATACAATATTATCTGTACAAAAAAACTCATTGCCCCTCCCTGGCTTCTTATAAACAAAGTGTACAGGTAGATACATCTTGCAGCAGCACGGAGGCTGACACAGGTATTGCTTCGTTGTGAAACATGACAACATCGATAATAAAAGACCTGCCAACACAGTCGCTCAGTGTTTTCAGGCCGTGCGTGGATCCTTTTGTCATTTTAAAGTGTCTCTTAGAAGAAAAAAGAAGTTTGAGCGATGTCCTCAGGTAAGCACGTCCCAAACAGACAGTCATATCCTCTAGTTTGTGTGTGTTGTGAATAGACTGTGATAGCTGCTCAGTGTCTCAGCACCATGAGTGTCCATATGGAGGTGTCCGAAGGGACTGGGAACTTCAGATGGGAAGTCATTGAGAGCCTTTGTGAATCAACCAAGAAATGTCTCCAGTCCTTAAAAAAACATTAAAAAAATCACACACTCATATAAAATCCAGCCATTACATACAAACAGAAACATGCCAACAAAGTCACAAGTTAGTGGATAAATGACTGCTTCCCGTGAGTGGCCGTTAATGCATGAAGCAGAAAGGAGAAAAAGCTGATATTTTTCCATACTTGCCAAGTCGTGTTAACATCCTTCAGGTTTTGTGCAAGCATTATTAGAAACAGAAGACACAAGAACAGTATAGTCACAAAAACAAGGAAAAGATGGACAGAAAGGATTCCAACAACATCATTACGTTAATACTTCTGCAGCATTTAACAGATCCAGCCGTTTCTAATAATAATAACAAACTGATATGTAAACCCTCTCACAGAGGCTTCTTAACCACTGTGTGTGATTTCAAATTATTAATTGTGATTAAAGCTTTGTGTTACCATCACATCCCTGAGAAAGGTACTGTCTCTACACACTGCTCTCCGGGCGCTGTGTGTAGAGTGAAGCAGTGGGTGGCTGCCCACTGCTTCACTGAGAGAATGGGTTAAATGCAGAGGACTAATTTCCTGCAGGATTAAAAAAGTGTACGCATGGTGATGATTAATTAGCCACACCTGGCTGCTACTTACCCACTTATTTTCTGTGGAAGCAGTAAGGGCGTTCTTAGTTTTTCACAGGACTTTATAAAGTCCAGTAAAAAAACTTTTTCACATATATACGGTTAAACGGATGCCTGATAGAAGTTATAACCGACAAATATTTTAATTTTTTTTATAACTGCTAATGTTTACTCCTAACAAGAGAGCATCACAAGCATTTGATAATTTTTTAGAGTTTATATACACTTAAAGACATAATAGTAGTACAATATTATTAGTGGTCAAAGTGAAATGCTAAAGTTGGAGTTTACTTGGAAATAACAACTGCTTAAACAATTTAAATACTTCATAAATATGCTGGTTCTGTCTTAAAAATGCAAATGTACTCAGTCTATTTGCTTTACACTCAATGAATATTTTATCAGCTACACCTGTTCAACTGCTTGTTACACAAATGTCTAAACAGCATGTGGCAACAACACAATGTATTTAGGCATGTAGACAAGATAACCTGTTGAAGTTCAAGCTCTGCATCAGAATGAGGAATTAAGGTGATTTTAAGTGAATTTAAATGTGGCATGGTTGTTGGTACCAGGTGGGCTGATGTATTTCAGAAACTGCTGATCTGCTGGGATTTTCCCACAAAACCATCTCTAGAGTTTCAATAAGAGAAAGCAGCTGGGGCACAGTCGTTATCTGGGTAAAATGATGCCAGATGTCAGAGGAAAATGACCAGACTGCTTCGAGCTGATAGGGAGGAAACAGTGACTCAAATAACCCATTCTTTGGTTTCAACCAAGGTATACAGTAGAGCATCTCTAAATGCCCATTGCAATAAACCTTGGAGCAGATGGGCTACACCAGCAGAAGACCACATCGGGTGCCACTCCTGTCAGCTAAGAACAGGAAATTGAGACTACAATTCATGCTCACCTGAGACACAATGCTCACCAAAATCGAGCAACAGAGGAACAAAAGAACTTTGCCTGGTCTGATTTCTGCTGCAACATTAAAACGGTAGGGCTGGGATTTGGCATAAAGAACATGAATGCATTCCACCTCGTATCAACAGGCTGGTAGGGGTAGTGTCAGGGTGCGGGGGATATTTCCTTGGCACAATTTGAGCTCCTTGCAACCAACTGGGTACCACTGGGATGTGGTGGAACGAGAGATTCAACCTGGTACTAGCAGGGTTTAACTAATTGTCAAAAGAGTGTATATAGTTGGTAGAGAAAATTTGTAATCCTTAAAATACAGTTTGAAAATATTAATAAATCACCTAAAATATAAAGTATTGCTCTGTAGTGTGTTAAAATAAGACAACTTGTTTGGCTCACACAAAACTTTTCATATGATTATAAACTCCATGGCTCACTTTGGTTTCTGTCAGATTGATAACATTTGTCATAAACCTTAGACACCAAAATTATTATTGTAAGCACAACCACATTCTGGTCTGGAAGGACACTTACTCTACATCTCGCTTTTTAATCGGCTTTCCAGATCCTAGGACCTCTGCCACTCGGGATACAATGGGGTCATAGTTCATGCTGGCGACAGAAACCACCTCCTCACTCCTATAGATGGACCAGAGGAGGAAACAATGAGAAGGTACCTTCACAATAAAAGATAAATATTAGTTCACAATAGTTAAAAAAAAAAAAAAAAAAAAAAAAAAAAAAAAA
>VURO01012697.1:18901-52829 GCA_015108175.1 Pelvicachromis taeniatus
CACACAGACAAACTAAGATATCAGAAAAAAATCTAGAAATCTTACCTTGTATAAAATGCTACAAAGCGCAGTTCATCCAGATCTCCTTGTATAATGACATCATCAAATCCGTCACCATAACCTCCACAGATAGAAAAAAATAATCCAACTCAGGCCTAATTCTTGGTCACGGGGCTTCATTTTTATTCAGCTAGATGGCAGTGTAGTACCAACATTTCAGGGCACACTCATTTCCTCTCAATCTCTGATCCTTCTTTCACAGTCAGTCTCCCTCTTAACACAAACTTTCAGGCTAAAGCAAACACTAAAGGTGGATGGAAGGTCAGTCTACCTGCATAGCGTATGGTCTTCCCAAACATGGCTGACCAGAAGTAAGGCACGGTTTTGATCTCAGTGGCTCTGCCCATCATGGTAAGAGCTGCTACCTTTCCTGTCAGTGCCAGTGGAAACCAAAAACGTTCACATCAGTGAGTTATAAAAGCCTTAGTTATGGCACATGAATGCAGTCATTAACACGCTGCAATAAACTCACCGTGTACATGAGCCATTTGCCAGTGAGGGATGTTCACCTTCTTGTTGTTGCGTGGTGGGAAAGGAAACATCACCACATCTCCTCCAGCAAAGACCCCGTCAACATTCGTCTGCATATTCTTGAAGAAAGATGTAAGAATTTAATGAAACGGGACTCAAACAGTTTAAGTGAGGCTCCAGGCTCTGCACAGCACCTTGTTCACAGTAATGAAGCCCTTGGAGTCTAAGTGGATGCCGCCCTGTTTCAGGAACCCTGTTGCGGGAACGCTTCCTGCAGGAGTGCAGAACAAGAGCGCAAAAACACACTTTTAATGTCACCTAAGTCATTTTTAGATAATGACAGACAATAAGGACATATTCTGTATTATGTTTCATATCACCTGCTCCAATGACACACACATCTGCCCGCAGGACTTTTCCACTCTTCAGTACAACCTCTTTCAACTGTAACAGGGGGAAAAAAGCAACTTGCAGTTACGTGCTAGTGTGTCTATTGATACATTAACATTAACGCTAAATAAATGTTATTATAAAACTGATCTTTTTATTCTGTTAGTTTTTTTTTTTTTTACTGAGAAAAGGGATGATACATGTAAATTCTCAGATTTCCCCAAAGAGATGGATACAGTCGCCAATATCCCAAGTTCAGTGGACACAGTGTTTACCTTCTCATCTGAGTTTTGCCACGTTATCAAACAAGAGACAATAGTGCGTCTGAGCATTGTGCTGTTTCTCTCACTTTCTGAATACCTGTCCATGATGGCCAACCATCTCTGACACCTCATTCAGCATGTAGAATTTCACCCTGTTTGCCTCAAACAGCTGCAAAGACAAAACGGTTCTAGTGAATGCTCGAAAACAGAAGGACGAAAAGTTCACTGCTGAATTTTCATGTGTCTGCATGATCAATCGCTGCTAATGAGAAGATTTACACTCCCATTTGTGGTGCAGTATTGACCTGCGAAACACGATTTGCATTTTAACTAATAGTTTCCTCTCAGGAGAATGCTGACGATAGAATTGTGGAAGTGCTTTATGTTCTGAAAAGCTTGATTTCCCCGGAGGGCGTCTCTACCTTCATTATGGCTTTCCCTACTTTCTCCCCGAGAGCTTTTTTAAAAGGGACCGACTCGATCCCGATGACAGAGACTGAGTGGGCCTTGTCAGTCAGAGCTGCAGCCACCTCCATACCTGCCATCATAATGAATAAACAGCACTTAACGTACACACTAGTTAATGCAGGATGTCACAAAACAGTAATACATTAAGAGTTAATGCCTTTAGAAATGAGTGGATATTTTTTATATGCAAAGCTATACTTTAAAATGTGCAATGAATAGTAATTAATATCTGAAGAAATATACAGTATAATGTCTAAATGAATTAATATAGAAATGAAACAATAAATCAAAGAATATAATGTTTAAAAACTGTGTAGTGTATCAGTGTGTTAGTTTTATCTATAAAAAAAGAGAGACATTTTGAATATATAATACTTTTCAAAAGTCTTTTTCTGAGGAAATCTTTTTTTTTTTTAAATGTTATTTAACTCACAGTAGCGTGACTTTTATGTTATTTTACATTAAAACTTTCAATTCAAATAGAAAACATAACAAAATTCAGTATAGACACAGTTAATGTCTAACACTAATCCTGTATTTTATAGAGATCATGCAAAATACTTTTTCTGATGTTTAGTTTATCTGGCATTATTTTCAAATCACCAGTCTGAATTAGCACCAGTGAAAACAATATGTTTATAAATGTGTTTTGTCTCACCCACAAACGATGTTCCCACAATCACTGCATTCTTGTTGTTGGCTAGCCTCGCTATGCTGTTAGCATCCTCAGGCGTCCTGAGGTGAAACACATTCCTGACATCTTGGCCCTTGTAGTTCATTGGTTTTGGTCTTTCGAGCAGGAACAGGAGCACAATCGGGTGTCAGTTTACTCATTTATATTCTCCGCTCCTTAGTCCTCATGAGAAAAGAATGGTTTTTGCTTACTTGCTTCCTGTAGCAATAAAGAGTTTCCTGTACTCCATCCTCAGGCCATCTTCAAATATCACAGATTGTGTTTTTACATCTATTGTCACCACCTAAAAAAACACAGAACCAAAACAATGAAAGTGTAAATTGAAAATTTTCACCAGTTTCTTTTTTAAAAACAGTCCTAATTAAAAAACAAACAAACAAAAATATCATTAAACATCATTAATCACCTCTTTCTCTGTGAGAAGTTCAATGTCATGATCTTGCAAGAACTCCATGGAGCGCAGTCTCAGCTGCTCTGCCGTGCTCTCTAAGGACTGAGGGTTAGCAAGTTAGCACTGAGCAAAGGAAACAGCTGGAACAAAGTCTAGAAATGTCATTTAACCCTTTAATTACCAAGCTATTGCTCAAAAGTCACAATTAATAATATTCAACCTGTTCTAAAAATTCTTAGGGGAAATGAAGCACAACAGATCCTGTAGACATTCTAGTCACAGTAGTAACAGGCAGTCTTTTTAGTGACTGGGCGGCCTTTAAAGCGTGTTTTTATACCAAATATGATTTGGAACTATAAATTATGGAAATTATTTATATATATTTTTTATGTACAACTCATTTCCCTTTGCTTTGTTGGTTGTTGTGAAGTGTGTAGCTTTTCCTCAAAGAGCTGTTTTAGCACCCCTGACTGCAGCAGCACCTCTGCAGTCTGTTATGTAACTTTGGTGGCTAAGTGAGTTCTCTCTCATTGTATGTGTTCAGGGTCTGTGTACAAACCTTACTCAGTTTAGGCCTGTCATATGGAGGATGTTTGTCCATAGTGCACATGACAATGCGATCCGTGAAGCCCTCTTGCCTCAGTGTTTCTGCACACACCAAACCAGCTGGACCTGCCAGTAAGTTAACCAAAACAGATTCACATCACATTGCAAGGAAGAAACTCAAAGAAAGATTGTGTTATTTAGGGTCAGCTGTGAGACATAAAACAATAAAGAGGGATACACACACACTAACCTGAGCCAATAATGAGAACATGGCTGAATCCTGTGTTGGAGTTGATGACTGCTGAACATCGGGCCATGGGCTTTGACCTTTTCTGTGACTGAAGAGCCTGGAAATCATTAAAGAAGGATCCTAGGTCAATCAGGCATTCATCTGACTTTCCTTCATGAGCTTTCCACCTTCTTCGTGTTACCTGCTTGTTTGCCCGAATGATCACCTTGTCTTTTTCAACTCTGACCTGCAAACAGACATAAGTGATGTGTACACTTTTTGATGATCATTAAAAAGACGATTAGGCAGGAAACAGCTAGCACCAGTGTGGAAGATCACCTGGAAGATGGGCAGGCTGTCCAGTCCAGGGAAGTCTTCAATGTCTCCTGTTGCAATGTTGAAACATGCACCGTGCCAGGGACAGCGCACATGTCCTTTGGACAGCACACCTGAAATAACACCAGATGGCCCATTCATACATTTTGTTTAACAGTCTAAGCTGAGACACCCAGACATCCCTCTTCCCAGCCACCTTCCCCAGCTCATCAAGGGGGGACATCAAGGCATTCCCAAGCTAGAAAAGAGACGTGATCTCTCCTGGTAGTATATGCCTTAAACATCTCACCTAGGAGGCAATCAGGAGGCATCCTGATTGCCCAACAGATCAGACAACAGATGCCCAAACCACTTCAGCTGGCTCCTTTTGATGTGGAGGAGCAACTCTACTCTGAGCTCCTCCTTAATGACTGAGCTCTGCATTGTATCTCTAAGGGAGAGACCAAACGCCCTTTGGAGGAAGCTCATTTCTGCTGCTTGTATCCACAATCGCATTCTTTTGTTCATTTCCCAGAGATTGTGGTCATTGCTGGGGATATTAACCAGTAAATTGGTAGCTTTGCTTTCATACTGAGCTCCATCTTTACAACAAGAGACCAGTACAGCCAGTCCATCTGTCAGTCTTCTGCACCAAGACCCCGAGATACTAACACTTCTCCCCTTGGGCAGCAAGTCATCTCTGACCTGGAGTGAGCCCTCTACCCTTTAATGTTTCTTATCCGCTTCACACTCAACTGTCACTGTCTGATGAGGACAGAGGAATCACAATATCTGCAAGGAGCAGAGATTTCATTCTGAGGTCACTAAATCAGAAACCTTCCACCACTTGTCTACACCTAGAAAATCCATAAAAGTCATGAACAGAATCACTGACAAAGAGAGTCCTGGCTCTGTGAGTCCAACTTTTGCCGGTAACAAGCCTAACTTACTACTGGCAAGACGAACCAAGCTCCTGCTGACGTTATACAGGGACTGAATGGCCTTTAGTTACTCCTTACTCTCAAAGCGTTGCCCACAGGATGCCCAAAGGAAAAAACGCATAGACTGTTTAAGCATCAATCACAAAATCTATCATTGACCTGTGACATAGTGTCCTGGGGTTCATTATACTTATTGACACCCTCATGCGCAAACATTTTGTTTGTTATGGACAATCTGTTGTTAGTACACAAGTTTAGTAACAGATGACCACTCAGATTCAGATCTGGCAGGCTGCCCACCCCCAGTCATACACTTCCTGGTCACACTGTCGTTGCTAATGTGACTATTGAAGTCCTCCAGCAGAACACACCTTCAAGCACCACACCAAGTAACTCCAAGACAGTTAAGTACACTGAATTGCCATGCAGCACAAATGATGGTCAGGACCCATTCCCTGACCTGAGGGTGCAGGGAAACGACCCTCTGATCCACTGGGGAACACTATGTGAAGACATCGAACTCGGGGGGTACAAATATACCCACCCCTGCTCCCCACTTCTCCACAAGGGCAATTCCAAAGTGGTACAGAGTCAAGTCTCGCTCCAGGAGATTACTTCCAGAGTACAAGATTCATGTTGAGGTGAGCCCAATCATATTTAGCTGGTCCTTCTCGACTTTTGAACTAGCTCCTACCCCACCAAAGAGGTGACCTTCCCGGGGTTGTATTTACAGGATCTCTGTCCTCAACTACAGCCCAATCTACAAAGCCCCCGATTTCACCTTCATTATAGGCACGAAATCTATCCATCCATCCATCTTCTTCCGCTTATCCGGGGCCGGGCCGCGGGGGCAGCAGCCCAAGCAGGGAAGCCCTCCCTCTCCCCAGCCACCTCCTCCAGCTTGTCCAGGGGAACAAGATGTTCCCAGGCCAGCTGAGAGATATAATCTCTCCAGCGTGTCCTGGGTCTGCCCTGTGGGCCCTCCTCTCCATGTGGACATCACCCAGGAGGTGCCCAGGAGGCATCCTTGTCAGATGCTCGAACCACCTCAACTGGCTCCTTACAATGTGGAGGAGCAGTGACTCTACTCTCACCCTAGCTCTAAGGGAGGAAGCCCATTTCTGCCACTTGTATCCGCGATCTCGCTCTTTCAGTCACTACCTACAGCTCGTGACCATAGTTGAGGGTAGGCGGAGTACATTTTTGATAAATTCATACTAAAATATTTATTTGCCGTGTTTCATTTCATAACTAAAAATAAATGACTCACCTTTGACCAGTGGCGCTCCATAGTGTGGACACTTGTGGCCCATGGCTGTGAACTCCCCATGTTCTTTGATCAACAGAGCCCTGCCGCTTCCCAAGTCAACCTCTCGCATTCTGTCAGGCACACAAAATAAAATGATTTAGTCAGATTCAGAGTATTTGAACAGTGACACGGTTTCTGTAATTTCTGTACAACTCTTCAGTGGATTTCAAGTCATACAGCTAATATGTGATTGATGTGTAGCCTTTAAACTTTAAACAACCCCTATTCCAAAAACAGTGGGACACTGTATAAAACGTAAACATAGAAATAAAGCACAATGATTTGCAATTCTCAGAAACTGATATTATATGAGATTTTATTCACAGTAGAATATAGAAGTTGTGATGGGAGCACCAAAGGCTGGAAAAGCAAGTCAAACTTTATAGATACAGCTGGAGGAAAGTTTTGTAGGTAGCTAGGTTAACTGGTAACAGGTTGGTAACATGATTGAGTATAAAAAGAGCATCTTTTCAGAGTCAGAGTGACATCTCTTTGAACTTCATACAGTCAGTCCTGGTGAACAGTTACCAAATACAAGTTCTTGAAATCAAATCCAGATCTTTTATCTGCTCAGTTTGTCATTAAATTAAGTGATAACTGGCTTCACCTGGTTATTAAACTGATTGTCACTCAATTGTCCAAATATTTTTGAGCTTCTGTTAATGAGAGACTACATATAAAAATGTCTTTAATTCCTAAATAGTTAATACAGTACTTCTGTTAAACTCTTGAGTTAAAGCAGAAAGTCTGCACTTCAGCCACATTTTGATTAATTGATTTATAAAACTCACTGTTGTGATGTACAAAACTACAATAACTGTATCACTATCATAGTGCGTGTGGCTATAACTGCACGTGTTTGGTCATGGCTGCTTCTAACAAACAATTTCTGCACTTTAAACAGGAGGCAATATATCTGGGCAACATCTATGCAGGTCACCTAAAAACACTCAAATCAAAGAGTTAATTAATTCTGGGTGACCTCCAAACATGCTGACAATTTAGTTCCCCAACTACCATTAAAGCTTGAAAATGAAATTTTGCCTTATCTTAATAGAAAAGGAAACATAATCCCAATCTCACAATTTAAGACAGCCTTACTTAATTAAATACTTCCCAAGCTTTACTTTCCTACAGTATTTTATCATCTTTAAAATGTGCATCAGCAGGTGAGAGGATTAAAAAAAGCTGCATGATCATGTTCTTACTGTCCATTTTCCAGATCTTTAACATGGCACACAGAGGCCTCCACATAGTCCCGGGGTTTGTGGTAGAGAGGGAGCAGGGTGGAGTCATCATCAGAGCCGTGAGCCAGGGCCCCATTAGGTCTGCATTCAGCAAAGGGGCTCGCTTTGCCATTAGGCGACAACCCGTCCAGCTCTTTTTCTTTTTCCAGGAGAGAGAGTTCCACTTTTACTTCAACTGCACAACAGAGACACGGCCCAATCAGAAAATGTGCAGAATTATGGTGTGAAGGTTTAAAATGAAAATGATTTGAGGGAATATTGATGCTAATGATCACCAGTGGATTATCTTTATTATTTCATAAACCTGTTCTGGGTTATTTCATTTCTATCCTTCTCTAGAGTTTTATAGCAGCAATTTGTCTTACAGCCTAGAGAGATGTCTACAACCTTAGGACAAATTGACTCCGACATCCACAAAGCTCAAACAAATGAAAGCAGGAAGCAGGTGAAGGGAGAACTGAGCAACCCTGTCTTCTTTTTCCCCTTCCCATCTAGTGCATACCTCTTATTCAGCTGTTCAAAACATAGAAAAGGCAGTTTCTTTGGTGATGTGGTATAAAATTCCCCCAAAAAGGGAGGTAGTTTGACCATTTGTATTTAAATTACAAAAAAAAATCATACACTGAACCATCAGTCCATGTTCAAAAATATAATTTAACCAGGTTGAAGACTCTTTTTAAATGCTGCTCCTTAAATAATGTGATATTCATGGGAGTCATTGACATTTAAGTACAGCTTCAGCTTTCCCAAGATGACAGCACAAAATACAGACTGCAGCAGCATGGAGCACATTAATCTGTGTATTTCGGAGACACTCAGTTTTCTCTGATGCGCTGCTGTTTGCTTTATATTTGCGAACATTAAGAAGTGGTTGTGTAACTCCTTTTTCACTGCAGCAGGCTTTATCTGTTCGGCTGGAAAAATGTGCTGATCATCCGGTTCTTAAACAGTAATCTGGCTGGAATTTTCTCCTGCTGAGCAAGTCTTAATTAAAATCAATGGAAAATCATAGTAGTGAGTGCATTTGCAGGAGAAAAGAAAGAGAAAGCTTTCCACAGCTGAAGAGAATCTCCAGAAGCAACTGTAATATCTGAGGCTAAATAAGACGTCGTCACGCTGATGCTCCATTTGATCAGACTAAGTAGTTATCAGGGTTATAACATACGTAAATATATTAGATCTAATTCTTGTAATTTGTCCAACACAGACTTTTACATTTGCTCAGTAGCAAGCATAGTATAGATAATTATGTAACATGTTCAGATTTTATATTTACTTTTTGTATTTCTCCATAGTTTTAGGCAAATGAAGATGGTACAGCAGTGTGCTGTGTCTTTAAAGGCCTCCCTCCGTCATAGACCCTCTCATGGTGCAAATTTACTCCCACTTACATTTCTGTCTAAGTGGGAGTAAATTATTCTATACAGTATTTATTGTGTATTTAGAGTGGGAGTCATCCTCATTTCTAAATCACAGTTTAAAGTATCCAAATAAGCAACTTTATAGGTTTCATGTTAATAATGTTCTTTTCCATCACGCTTCAACACGTCTGCACTAGGTAGTAGATGCTCTAAATCTCATTGTTAGGAGAGAAAAATGGTAAATCTTTCCCACCATGTGAAAAAAGTATTTACTAAATTTGATCAGAGTGTGCATTAGTAGCTGGAGGTTACACTGTGATCAAGACTTATTAGTCTTCAGCTGTCCGACAGTCATCATTTAGATACAACTAGAGTCTCTGAGCAGATGATGAAATCTTATTTCCATGCTCCTAAATGTGAAGTAGAGTGTGTTATTAGAATACCTCTTAGCATTGCCAACACTGAGGTGATGCATAAACAGATCTCACATGTACTGTACACATGCCACTTTTAGATATTTGTGTCTCAGTATGCAACCCTAATAACCAAAGACAGTAGAGAATCCATTTAAATTACACACACACACACACACACACACACACACACACACACACACACACGGCCATCCACGTGATGTAAAAGAGAACATGATTCATCAGACCGGACCACCTTCTTCCATTGCTCTCTGGTCCAGTTCTGATGCCATTTTTGGTGCTTTCAGTGGTGAAAAGGCATCAGCACGGGCACCCTGACTTGTCTGCAGCTCTGCAGCCCCATAGACAACAAACTGCGATGCCCTGTGTATTCTGACAACGTTCTATCAGAAACACTGAAACGTTTTGGCTATTTAAGCTAAAGTTGCTCATCTGTCTGTCCAGACCACACTGCCAGCCTTCACTCCCTGCATACATCACTGAGTCTTGGATGCCCACGACCCAGTGTCACCTCTGTTCCTTCCTCGGACCACTTTTAATAGATACTGACCACTGCAGACCGGGAACACCTCACAAGGGCTGCAGATCTGGAGATGCTCTGATCCAGTCAACTAGCCACCACAATTTCACCTTTAGCAAACTCGCTCAAATCGCTAATTTCTGAGTGCGTGTTCACCCTCTTCTTTTAATAGTGTTTTGAGCAAACATAAAGTAGTCATTAGTGTCTTTCTCACTAAGACGGTGTGAAACATCTTTATTCAGAATTACCTTGAATCTGTTCTTAGGGGGAGAGAGACCGAGCCTTCGTTTTCCATGCCTTACCTATCTAGCCCGCTGTCCTGTTTCCCTCTTTGGTATCTACACGGTCAGAACCCTCCTGCATCCTTTTTTCTTCTTTACTTGATGCCCGTGCGACTCATTTCACCCCCACACCTCCATGTCTTCCATGTTTTGTGAGGCCGAGAGTTCACATTCCCGCTGAGCTCTTTACATCCCCTGTCCCTGCCCACATTAATCGGATTGTGTGCCTCCGAATCAGGAGTCGACAGGGCTAATTTCATGCGAGTTACAGATGAATTAATGATGAACAGCGAAAAGGGGATTTAAAAAGGGAGAAGGGCTCTCGATGGGAGGGCTACGTGAGGATTATATATTCTTGCTGCAGGGCTCGCTCAGCACCTGTTCCAGCGCGCTGCCTCCCCATGCGTGTTTGTGTACGTGTACCTGAGTGCACGAGCACACCTCTTACATGCGGCGAGACTCTTTAAATGTCACTCGGGCTGCTTCTCCTCTCAGACCTGCGCCTTTTTCCCACTGTGCACTGTGCATTTTAAAGAACAGTCTGACTTTATTTTGCTGCCCATCTTCAATGTTATTTCCTCAGAATGTTCAATCCAGCCGTGCTGTGTGTGTTCTTTCAAAAACGATTTCTCTGAGCCAAGTTCAGCCTAAATTGAACTCGAGGTAGATAACGGGCCGACTTTGGTCATTTTCAATTCAGGAGAGCAGACGACTTTGGAGTTAGTCAGATAGCCTTTCATTTCTCAACTCAATACCTGAATAGGCTTGGACATATTTTTTTTTTGTGTGCCTAAACTGCAATCTTTTTTTCACCTGCCAGAGGCTTTTGCTTATCCCTCTGCAACGGCATTGACTTCATTGCTCATTTTTGGCAGCCCAACCAGTGGCTACGACGAAAAAGCACTATTTTGCACAATTACAAGCATTGCCATGCTTTGTGTATGGCGTAGGTAGACACATTTTCAAGTATGAATGAAGAGTTCCACTTTTTTCCTGCATGTGTGGCCACCTACCCAGCCAGAGTGCTCCATCTGTGTCCAGCTGTGTTGATGCCAGAGGTGATGACCCTGTCACCGGTGCCTCGTTGCCAACCTGTAGAGAGCCGTCTCGAAGTGCTCTAAAGAGGAGAAAGACAAAAGGAGAAGGGCACTGGAAGTGAGTACGTGTGTGTCAGAGTGAATAGCTTTAAATTGCAGTTTCGTTGCTCAACTGCCAGTATACTAAGCACTCACATAACTGCCTTTGCCAAGCAGTGTTCTAAATGTGCCTGTCTACCAGCTAACAGATACCGTTAGAGCACCATTTATTTGAGGTGGCTCCGTGCGGCGCATTAACACACACTTAAGAATTGTGAAGACAGAGCTGATTTGAACCCCGCTAAAGTGGGCTTCCAGCAGAGAGAGTGTCATTAGAGGCAAGCCACAAACACAGCTAGCTATGCAGCTTTGTGAGTCGTATGCCACATGCTGCGATTTACACCATCATTACCATCGAAATGATGTCATCTTCTCATGTGGTCTCCCTGTTAGTCTGGGATGAGATTTGGCCTAGTTCCTGTTTGAAATGGATGGAGCGGCTTTTCAGGGATCGATTATTCCCGCCTTACGTGATGAATCCGAACGAGTTGTCCCCCCGCGTGACCAGTCGCCGTGATGCCAAACGTAAAATGCTCACCGACGATAACAAAGGGGTCGCAAGGAAGGTGTTGAGTTCGGGAAATTCATTTATTGTTAACAATGAAATCGATTAAAGTGACATCACCATGGGACAGAAATGTTCGGCACATTTTGTGCTTTTTCTCTTCTACCCATGATTCACTTACTAAATGTCTCTAATGAAAGTGGTATTTATTGTTTGTGTACATGCACATACACTCTCTAGCCACTACATTAGGTACACATGTTCAACTACTTGTTAACACAAATATCTGGCCATGCATGTCATCTTGGCATTAAGACATGGCCTAGGCGACCTCCTGCGGCTCAAGTTGAGTATCAGAATGAGGAAAAAAGGTGATTGAAGTGACTTTTAACATGCCGTGGTTATCGGCATTTCAGAAACTGCTGATCTACTGGGATATACCCACACGGCCATCTCTCGCTGAATCTCTGGCACGAAGAAATTATTTAGTTCTGAAGGCAAAATGTGGTCCAAAAAAAGTGCCAGCAAGTGTAACAAATAAATTTAATTTGATTTTATGTATATAGCACCAAAACATAACAACAGTTGCCTCAAGACACTTTATACTGTAAGGTAAAGACCCTTTAAGAGTGCAGAGAAAACTCCAACATTCTGATGACTGCATATAGTAAGTGCTTAGGCGACAGTGGTAAGGAAAAACTCCCGTTTAACAGGAAGAACCCTCCGGCAGAACCTGGGAGGTAGACAGGAAAAGGACACGCTCTGGAAGTGAGCCGGTGAGTGTATATGCACCTGCTACAGGTTTGGGTAGCAACACATATGCACCAAGTTTAGTGCCAGTTTGCACAATCTAAGGTCTCAAGTATTAACGGCAAAAGCATTCATGATTGGTTTCACACATTTTGCAATCTCAGAGTTACAAAAACGTCCTTGTGATTGTTTTTAGGTGATCCACTAATGCGTGACAAAACGTTGCAGGTGAAACTCCATGAATGATGCGAGACTTTCTTTTCAGATTAACATCACATGCATTTTCTGTCTCTTGTGAAGCTTTTGAGTCTACATAAACAAAGAGAATACCACAGTTCTGCATATATGATCTGTCTAGCGAGCCAAGTCTTAGCAGACGCAAAGTCATTTTCACATCTCTGGTGAGGAAAAGGTTGAATAGCAATTTAAGCATGTGACATGTCTACAGCTGTCCTGAGAGGTCAACAGTTCAAATGCTCACAGTCTGCTTGGACCTTCATCTTCACTGCTTGCAGCTATATTAATGTTATTCATACTCTCTTTCTATTCTTTTAAATCAAGCATTCTTGCAAATCATCTGCAGAGCAAAATACAGTGATGTATATGAAGTGGAAATACACATTCAAATGCACATTCACTGTTCTTTTTTTATTTATTCATTTATTTCCTGCCTATGCGTGTGTGTGTGTAGATAGTTCAGGATGTTCTTCCTTTTCAAACATTCATTACCGTGTCAAAGCAATTTGATGCATAATATCATACTCGTGCATGACCAGGCATGAAAATAACGTTAATCTGAAACTAATCAGAGTCATCTCAGTGTGAGGGATCGCTGTGTAGCCGAGGATTCATGCAGGAGATCACAGTGTGCAGCAACACAAATACAATATGGATTAATTCTAATCCTGGTCTAAATGTAAAAGCTTCCATCACTGATCCCCTGTTACCTGTCGTCTCCCGTCTTACCTGCTGGCCTTGATGCGTATCCAGCTGTTGGTGTCAACGCGCACAGAAGAGCGCAGCACCACGGGTTTGGAGCCCAGGTCATAGGTCATTTGGACATGTCCATCTACAATTGCTAGGGCAATGTAGTCTGAGCGCTCCACGCCCTTCCCGCTCCACAGCACCAGACCCTGGGTCGTGTCAGTCCGGATGCTCAGTTCAAATTTGTTCACCAGCAGAGCCTTCTCGCTAGAAGGATAGAAAATACACGTTCATTTGTTTTTGTCTGCTACATCGAAAAGGAGTTCTAATCTTTGACATACCTATGGATATTGAATATAGGAAGCAAGGGTCCTGTGCTGTCGTCTCAAAGGAGCATTACCTGTGATGACATCTGGTTCTGTTTGCTTACATATTTAGGAAGAAAACTTTGTAGCTTTAACTCCGCAATCACATGCTAACAGAGTTACAGGGATTTTGAAGGAAAATCAGGATGCTGCGTGAGTAGCAGGGGGCTGTTTTGCTATTAGCTTTTCTACATCCTACTGAGCCTGAACTGCACTGCTGCCTACTGCTTCCTTTGTTGCTTTGTGCATTGCTCTGTGTGTGTGTTGTTTAGGCAGCTGTTTGATCTCCCGTCTCTTGACTGCTACAGCTGCCAGGGTGATTTGGATGCAGAGACTAGGAGACTTCTCTTCTATCCTTAAGAGGCACTGTAAGCCACTGTCACCGCTGTGTGAGAAAAGTACACAGAGCAATGTGCCTCTGCTGAATTCGTGCACACACAGAGACACCACCACACATCCACGTCTGCATACAAACGCACTAACAAAGGTCTTCTGTGAGTCCACCAGAGATACAGCAGACATCCAGACAATCATACCTTTGGTTTTTATTCATCATTCAGTCTCTGCACATTTGTTTGCACATCAGCAAAATGGAACTACTTCCAACGTCTTCAAAGGGGATTATAACAGAAAGACAGAGACAAGGTGAGGGCACGCATGACAAAGAACCAACAACTCATGGGTTCAATTAAAAAAACAAAAAAAACAACAACACACACACACACAACACCAACACAGAGCTGGAGACAGATTAGACAAGACAGACAACAAGGCAAAAGAGTCAGCACAGCAAACAGGGAAGCACATGGGACTACAAACAGGACAGGAAATGGGAGGGAATAAAGAGACAATGAGTATGGCAACTCTCCTTAACCTCAAGGAGATTTTCCCCTGAGTATCTTCCATTAAATGATGTCTAAACAAAGCAGTAAGATGATATTTAACTTTGGAGGAAATGAAACTTTGGCAGCTCATGCCAAAAATGACGCCAGTCGCTTCAGCAGAAGCAGAGAGAGAGAGAGAGAAAAAAAAAGATTTTTTCTTTTCCAAAAACATGCTTAGGTTACAAACATCGACCCCTGTGATTAACCAAAACTGCTGAGGTAAACAGGAACACACACCAAAAAAAATAAATATTTTTTTTTCTCCAGGGAGAAAAAAAAAAACTGACAAAAATACAGCTTAGTAAACCTTCTCCTGGCAAACCCTCAAAGAGCTTACAGGGCCCAATAAATCTCCACTGGAGCGGATTGTCAGTGATAAGGTCAAGGTTATTAAAAGTGCTGAATATATCATGAATAAAACAACGATGGCGCACAGCGCTCTAGATCTCATATACACCGCCAGCTTCATAGATTTCTGCTGTGATGCTGTTTCTTTTTGGAAATGGAAGAGTTTTATCTTCTCTGGTTTTTTTCCTCAAAGCTGAAAAAGGCCTCTCAGGGTGTGGACCTCCATTTCAACTCTAGGTGGCAGTAGTGCTTAGAATAATAAAAAGCCATGTGGGAGGACAGCTTTTGCAAAGAGACTGCAGCTCTGGATGGATTTGTGCTGTTATCAGAGCTCTTAACTTTTTCAGAATTTATTGAAGCATATGCAGAGGCTCTTTGCCTTTCGTATTGGTAACTCTATCTCAGTAATGGAAACAGTGTTGTCTCTGCGGAGGAGGATTTAGCCCTGTGAGAGGTCGACGAGGGGTTGTCTGGAGGGAAGGGGAGGAATGAGGAGGCGATACGCAAGCCGACAGCACCACAAGTTTGATAGCTTTGAGAGACTCACCTCTGGTCGGATGGGTTCTCCAGAGACTCGGGACTTAAGGGAGCAGGGGGAGAAAGTCAACGGCATGCAGTGTAAGCGCAAGGGGCAACAAGGAGAAAGGGAGGGAAGGGAGGGAGGAGGGAAGGGAGGAGGTCTAGTTTAGGCCTGGAGCTGCAAAAAGCATAACTTATCTGCTCTACTACAATATCGACCACGTCGAGTCGATAACAACTGTTGTGTGATCATAGGAAGAGTGTAGCTTAGCCTTGATAACACCACAACCATGAAAAGGTTCTCAAGGGAAACTCTCAGATTAAGATGGATGACTAACTCTCCAAAATGCCTTGGGATCAACATTTTTTATTTATTTTTTTAAAGTGAAGCATCAAGATTAAGCACATTTATGGTCAGTGTCCACTGAGGTACAGAGCCCGCTTTAAGTCAGCATCCAATTATTGACCAGCTCCTTTATATTTATGGCTCTGCACGCTACAGTGCTGCGCCAATTACCTTCTGTCCAGAGATGAAAGCAGCGAATGAGAAAAATTGGGCAATTGTCCAAAAATGGGGTCAAGCACGTATCAGTTGAGAGTCATGGCCAGATATGATTTGTCTCTGAAATAATGGAGCTTGAGCGTAATCGACCTGAGCTTCCAGATATGGAGGAGGAGGAGGAGTGATCATAGGGGTGCTGTAAATAATAACCAAAACATTAACCCGGGGTTAAAGTTTGACATTCTGGCCTTAGCGGCACTTAATGGCCGAGAAATGTATTCATTCCTTTTACCAGATCAAATCACACCCAATTGATTGTGCTCCTTTAGAGTGCTGCACCAAGGGCCTGGTATGCTTAGATTCACCCTCATTGTGGCTCTTAGTAAATGTGACATCCATTAAACTTTTGACAGTCTGGCTTCAAGGACCGCTGTCCCCTCCTGCTAAGTGAGATTGATGCCCATGGCTACACACTGAGGAGAGAGATCTCAATTGGAGGTCTAATCTACAAAGGGAGACAAATCTGTGATTAACATGTCACAGCCTTTCTGTACAGCCGACTCTGTAATTATTCACAATTACAGTTAGAGATCTGGCAAAAATGAAATGACAGAAGCCCTGGCATGGAGTGGAACTCTGGGCTGAATCCAGTCGGCTTAATTTGATCCGAATTCTGCTTCAGCGCTTTGTGGGACTTTTTTTAAAAAGAGGTTACTTACCGAGCTAATGAGCAGGAAGAAAAACCTTTAATAACTAAGTCATGACCGAGGGTTTTCCCGCGCACAAACTCCATAGGCACCAGAAACTAGGTTGAGGGGTATTTAGGATAACCTCCTCTTGTAGTTTTCAAGGGGTCTCATTCATTTCTCACGTTAGCGCTTAATGCCATTCAGCATAAAGCGCGTGGCAATTCATTTTGTTTATGAACGAGCTACAACCATGCATAAAATATTGCACATTCTCAGTACAGCAATTCATTTTCTCGGAGGGCTGTGCACAATGCTTATCATGCAAACATTCATGCTTCCCTTTTGCACTGAAAGGAGAAAAAAGAGACAGGAGCTAATGACACTGCATGATGTATTAAAAATAAGGAAACCTGTCAAATAAAATTATGGATATGAGCCTTGGATGTGAAATCTGACTTTAATGGTTAAGATGATTTCTGTGTGGATATTAAGACGGGAAAGTGAATGTGCTTTAATCTTTGCATTTGGGTTATCAAACATGGATTTTTTTTCTGTTGCTGTTAGTCGGGCTAGATTTGAAACTTGGGTAAATACCCAGTGTTAAAGTCTACTTACTCTGGGATCTCATTGGTCAGTTGGCTTGAGTGAAAAGGAAAGACAGTGAAGGACATTCACATGAGACAAAGACACGTGTGGACAAAGACAAGGGAGGTCAAGGACAAAGGACGAACAACTGGAACGCTAACGCCATCAACAAGCAGCAAAGACACAGCAAAAGGCACACACAGATACGTGACAGAATTCCCCAGCCAGTTGTTTCTGAGCGAGCGTGAGGTATGAGCGTCCACGGCAGCATGACGATCTGCACACCGTGGCCCGGTTTTCACACCTCTGAGTGTTTGTGTGAGGAGCTGCGAGTCGAAGATATAGAGTCGTATGCTTGACGTCGTTTCAGGCTCATCACATAAACATTTTTGTTTATGCCAACCTGGAGGCGCTCTCTTGCCAACCTTGTAGATGGATGGAAGAGTAAAAATGTCTCATCAGTTGCCTGAAGGGAGTGGATTGCTGTTTTGTGTGTTTTTTTCTATACAACAGCTCCAGAAATCATTTTCCAATCGGCTTTCTTTCCCCCGTTTCGGGGCGTTAAAAATTAAAGCCAACACATCTTTGAAAGCGTGATGAAAAACAGTCATCCGCACATGATGAACACATGAAAATGGGACGGGAAGTTTAATCATGTGTGTGCTTACTGTCCGGCATCAGTGCGAGCTACGGGGTAGACCACAGAGCGAACTGAGCGCGCTCTGGGCAACACTGTGATTGTTAACTGTCTCGCTAATTAGTGAAATCCTGTCAAAAGCGTAGCGGGACTTGCCACAGACAGAACGATGAGCTATTAGCCGAGCGCCTAGTTCACCCTGAAGCCCTAGCACTGATGATATCATCAACACTGTCATCACAGCTTACCACGGGAGAAGATGGAGAAAAGAGGGGTTATTTGGCTAATCGCTTCAACGGTGGAGATGGTAGACGATGCTGAACGGACTGTACTCTTCCTTACCTCCTGGTAACAGCATTGTGGTACTCGATGAACGTCCGTCCGTCAAAGGCGATGGCCTCAGTCTCGCCAGCAGACTTCTCGTGGATGGCTGCGAAGGACAGGGGCGGGGCGAGGAATGATGAGAGGATGAGATCACACCAATCAATAAAGGTTCAGTTATCAGAGCTGAAGGCAATGAAGTGTGAGCACATGGGGTAGGTGGATTGGTGCGTTGGCCACACGCCCAAGGTTAATGGCAAAAGCAACGACTGAGTATGTAAGACGGATCGGCCCAGAATGAGTGCACGCCTGGCAGAGCATCACGAAGATGATGAAAGGAATGCGCAACCCCTTTCCTTTCATAAATATTCAGTTGACGCAGTTCATCATTTTCGTAAGTGGCGCATTAGTTTGAGATCGATACGTAATGACAGTGACATAAAAGAGACATCACATGGCTAATATTGGCATTATTACCTCGCAAAGGTAGAGCACAATGGAAATAAAGGTCTTACGAGCAGAAAAAATTGAGACTCATATTTTACCTTCTATAGAGGCAAGCCAAGAACAAGCAGTGTTAGACGAAGCATCACTGATTTCAGTGCCACTCATACTATGCTTTAAAAGCAGCCAAAATGCTATGCTTCTGGAGAAAAACCAGATAATCTTGGATGAGGAAATAGAACAATTTGTACGGTTACAATGATTCACTGAAGCCGCGCACTAGCATGATAAGGTGATCTCAACCCAGCAAGTATTGTTAGCCACCGACTTACACAAAGAGCAATCACACTGATCCTTAAAATAGGGGGAGGAAATGTGTTTAAGAACTGAGATTTTCTCTGGTTCATTGACTCGGATTAGGATAAAGCCAAATGTAATGTATGTGTTAGGACAGACGACAAAAGATGGCAGCGACACTCACTGTTCTGGCAGCGCGGCCCTGAGAAGCCGCTCAGGCAAGCGCAGTCGAAAGTGTCCAGCTGAGGGTTGCAGCGGCCTCCGTTGTGACAGGGCTCCCTGGAGCAGGGGTGATTCTGGAACATGGCTACGCTGCTGGAGCGCAAGGCATTCTCCTCCCTGAGGATGGGCGTACCCATCAGAATGATCTAGAGGCAGTACACACAGGGTGTTATCAGGTGTCAGCAGGTGTTATCTCAGTCTGGGTTCGAAGACGTCTACGAAACAAAAAGCATGCATCTCGGCAAGGACTCAGAATTACCACACTGTGATGTTCTTAACTAGTGGCTGCATATTTCGAAAAGCACCAGGGGAAACTAAATTGGATTTGAGCCACAGTGGAGAGTAATATTTGGGATTTCTGAGATACATCACTGGAATATGCCTTTAAAGCATTTCTCCTAAAATCCAATATTCATTACTAAATAAGCAGCAAAATAAAAACGTGGAAAACATCAACACTGACTCAGAGCAGTTTGATTGTCCTTAACCAGGGATGTCAAACCCATTCTACATCGTGGACCACATACAGCCCACTTTGATCCTAAGCAGGTCAGACCAGTAATAGTCTTTAGATATTATAATATAACAAAAAGTTGTGCAATTTCATCAATACAGGTTTTCTACATGATGAACTAATGCTAATTTTGGCCGAAATTGTAGTAAATAAATGTGTAAAAACAGAAAAAGTTCTGTCAGTTCATTGCACAGACAGTCTTGTAATGGAACATAGAAAATATTTGTTTATTGACACAATGTCTTTTTTTTAAAAATTTATTTATTTTTACTGTGAACCCACTGTAAAAATCACAATTTCTATAAAACAGGAACTTTTTGTGATCTAATTGTTTATCTATTACTTGTTTACTTTGGTGTAGTGTGAATGCCCATGCAGTTAAAAGTAAAAAAACATAAATAAATGTATGTGCTCCTTCACATTTTCCAAAGATCTTCAGTGGGACAGAATAGATACTTTGGCGGACTGATACTGGCCCCCGGGCCTTATGTTTGAATGTACTTATTAGCAACCAGGCAAAAACAAAATCTACAAATGTAATCAGATTTTTGTTTCTCCAGATGTTGTTGAATCCTGTTTGAAGCAAAGAAATATAGGATATCGTCTTTTTCTGACTAAGCCACGCCCCATTTCACACCAAGCCTGAGGAAACAGGATTGTGTTGTCTGATATCTAAAAAAAAAAACAACGTAGGTGTCTTCTGTATCCGTTCAGTTATTTCACTGAGAAAATCTGTTTGTCTTTGTGTTGACCTTTAATAAAGAACACAGCATACTGGACATAATGTGCAGTAAGTACATGCTACATAGTTCAGGGCTAGCTTTATAGCAGTGTGTGTACAGTGTGTTTGAAGACAAATCAAAAAAACATTAAATAACACTTCTCATTTACTATTTTTGAAGACATGCATTTATGCAATAGTCTTAGTGACCTTTCTTTGAAGTGCTGCATTTACAATATAATTCTTGTCATGCTCGTATGCCTATTACCTCTGATAAGTCGTTTAAGGTATTAAAATTATCTGATTAAATTCTCGCCTCCTTAGCACACCACTTGAAGATTATCATTTACCACTCTTGATTGTTATCCAAAGGAACACATCCATGAAGGGCTTTGTGTTTTCTGCCGAACCATCCTTAAATCTAATTATGGCGACACATCCTAAGAGTAAATAAATGCGTACAGTGAGGCTGTAGATTCAGTTTAACACGCACCTCTAAAGATGAATTCCCTGCTGCCGCAGACCGAAAATTGCCTCAGAAAATTACAACACGCGTGTTAAACAGTACACCAGACTCGGAATGCTTCCTCATAATTAATTATTCCCTACAGGCCAAGCAAGACAAACGCCACATTTAGCTTTTGATTTGCTGGAAACTGTCAAGGGAAAGTTTGGTGAGGATAACTAATGACAAGTTTGCGCAAACAGTAACATCCAGCCTTTGTTCTACCAAGTTATTTTTGGCACTCTGAGATGAGATTTTTGCTGGAAAGTAGAGGAAGAAAAAAAAACTGGAAAGTTGTCAGAGAAAGATCAGAGAATAGCAAAATGGAGAGACTTCAAAAATGTGCATTCTATTATTAGTGCGTACTAATCCAAATGAGCACAGCCGCTGTCCGTCACAGAGAAAATTACTAATGCGAGGGCTTAGAGTAGGACAGCCAGACCGTCAGTAACTTATCACTGGACTTTGCTGCTGTATGTCTAAGGTTGCCAGTCATTAAAATAACATAGAATCCACAGTCTGAGTTAATGACACAGTGATTCAATTAGAAACAGACATGTATACATTTACCTTTTGGACTGTTCCCTTGAAGCCCTCTGTAAGCGCAGCGGCTCTTGCTAGTCGGCTGTAATCGGGCGCTCCACCAACAAAAAGAGACTCTTTCAGGTTAAGATCTACGTGCTGGTTCTGATGAGAAAGGACAGAGACACGTTTCAGCTGGTGAGCCGCAGATACCCCCTCCCCTAAAAAAAGCTCTACATCTACCTCTGTATGTCTGTATTGAATCTTACACATAACCCATCATCAACTTTTCCAAAGAGTTTTCTATTCAGAAGATATTGCTTTATACTTTTACCATAGTCAAGGGAGCCAGGAAATAAATTGTATCCTTTTACCCAAGATATAAAGACTGAGATTAATACACATATACCACATTTACAGACATGTCACAAATGTCCCATAAAAAAAAAAAGATTTAATATTGAAGCCAGCAGAGGCTTTAACTGCACTTCCTTGCCTTCCTTCCACACCAGTACACTTGATACATTACAACATAATTGATTTCTGTGTCTCTCAGACAGAGTGGTCAATTATCCTCTATCTGTGCGACATAAAAAGAGACTACAAAGGAAAATCAGAAGCAGGCTGGGCTGGAGATATGGATGGTTCTTTACAGACATCTCTAATGAATGGCTGATTATAAGCACCGACCTTTCAAACGGTTGAGTGTGGAGACACATTAATTGCAATTCATTTGTGCAGCAGACGGCTATGAAATTCGATTCTTTCCACCGAACCTTTGGAACAATTGCTTTGCATTAGCAAGGTGCCTCTTTGCTACTTTTGCATGGGAGAACTGGCCCACTTCAGAAGGAAGGAATTAATGATCTTTATTTTATGTAGGGCAGTAATTGCCAGAGGGTTAAAGTGGAGTTAATTGCTGTAAAAATGATGGAAGGGGCCAAATAAACTGGCTTTGTGCAGGCAAGCTGGCATCAGCCTGGCTTTTATTTAGGATGGGATTTGGAGTGCGGGAGGCGGTGGTGCTTGGCTGAAGCCCGGGGCTGTGTCACTGCACCTTGAGCCGCTTCCAGCGCAGATAGAGCAGGGACTTTGGCCAAAGCGGCTGGACCCAGTTGTGGCTGTTGCCTCTGGGCTTTGCCAAAAGTTGTCACCAAACTGTAGGGCAAAGTTGGCCACCTCAGGCTCTGTATGCAGACATTACTGCTCTGCAACACTCATCTGCTCTGCAGATAAAGCTACAGAAGCATGCTGAACCTTCCCTGAGATCTTACCTCTTCATAAAGTGATACTCTGGAATTTAAGTACTCACTATCTATGTAAAGCTACACTTCTATGACCTCTAAGTGAAACTGCATGCAATGAAATGGTAGATCATGTTCTAGGGTCCCTCCTACCCCCTCTTCCAGGTAATAATAACCACCTGTTGAAAGAGGATGGCTGGCTCCATGGAGTGATTCTTGCTCGGTGATGTTCAGTGAGACTTGTGTCGTAATGGGTATAAGAGTGAGTGAGTTCATGATATTATGGAGGATTGTTCTTGTGCATAAAAGAAGTGAGAGCAGATGACAAAAGAACAGCCAGGCTTGGCTTAGCACCTCACCGTCTCCTACGGTATATATCCTCCTCACCTCCCATGTCTTCGCTCTCACTTTCCGACAGGCACGCGGCACTGGCGTGATATCCCCGCCTACGCCAGACTAATGAAGACGTTTCTTTGTTGCTAAAAACAATGGCCATCGCAAAAATGGCTGCCTCTTTTCCTTCTTCCCTCCCACCTTCCCACCCCCACAGCAGATGGACCGAGGTGAAAGCCAAACCTTGTTCTTTAGGAGCATCTCCTCTTTAGTGCTGTGTGTGCGTGTATGAGCTTATGAAAATGGCAAAGTTGTTCTACAGAACTGGCACCTTTAAAGCTGCCTGCAGCTCTGCAGAAGTACCCTTTTATTTGAGGGTCTGTGCAGTTGTTGCATGGAGAGGATGGGGGTGAGAGGACACAGAGAGGTGGCTCAAACAAAATGCGGGGCTGAGGTGTGACCGGGACTTGTCTAATTACCTTGCGTGATTTCTTATTTCCAGACAGCACATCATAGAGAAGGAAAGAAAATAGGGAGGAAGAGAGTTATTAGGGTAACTAGAAAGTGTCTGTGCACAAAGGAGCATGCAGAGCTAGGCAAATGCAAAAGCTCACAAAGCACACACATACTATAACACACACATCTGCAAGAGTATTTAAAAAAAAGCCGCTGTGAAGTACTGACACGTGAGACAGACACATTAAATACAGATAAAATGTGGACAGCACACCTTTGCATTACATACATACACACACAAACCACAAAGCTGTGCAAGTGCGTTTTTACACTAGAGAACGTGAACGCGAATAAGACAGTAAGTCTAAGAAGGCCGTGCATGAAACATACGATGCCATTAGCAAAAGATGAAAAGGAAAAAAAAAAAGCTTCATGGATGAGAGACTATGAATAGTGCCACTTAACCCAACCTCATTTATAGACCATAGCCATTCAATAAGAGGTGAAGTAGATTATTATTTCTCCTATCCGAACCTTTGAAAGTTTGTAGTTCATTATGCTGGCAGCCTGAACAGTCTTTGAAATGAAGACGCTATATGCCATATGCATCCATATATGTTCCTGTGTGCGACCACCTTTGGTATGATATGGGTTTCTCTGAGCAAAGCGTGTTGTAACGCCTTCCTGGTTCTTAGCGCTGAAGTGGGAGAGAATTAGCTTAGAGCCATACTGGATAGGGTCTCTGCAATGAGCTCCATAACTAGTCTCAGCTCATCCCTTGCGTCCTCCCAGCCCCCCACTCGTCTTCGCTTTTCCTTGCTCTCTTCCTTTAATAAGATTTTCTGCCTCCGTTGCTGGAGTAAAACACAATTACCATACGGACGATGGGGAGGCAGAGGAGGGGTGACTGAGGAGCGAGAGAGAGAGGAGGAAAAAATAAAAAAGGAGAGTTGCATCTTAGAGGAAGTTGATGGAGTTGACAGAGTGCATGTTCATAGTCACAAATTACACTGTTTAATATAATTGGATGACTTGCAGACTTATCAAACTATTAGATCGCCTTCATTTGGAACCATGTACCTGCTTTATTAGTCTAGTCGCCGGGTTTAAAATTTTCATTACGCACTCTCTCGCTGCTGCTATCTCCTTCATCTGCCTCCACCTCCCTAGGCAGCACCTCAAAGGCTAGATTTATCAAATTGACTGTATACCAGCAGAAAAGGCTGCTTTTTGAGTTTGGTACGTAATGCTAACTTTTATCTCCAAAAAATCAGGAAGCTTGGAGAAGAATTACAAAATTAAGACAGCCCGCCGCCATAGCCACAGCTCTTCCTCTTGCCTCGCTGGATTTCTGGAGATAGCTGCATACTGTACTTTAGGTTAGAACAAAATTGGAAAACTATATGCTCTGGGACTGTGTACAAAAAAAGAAAATCAGCAAAGGGGTAAAGTTTCCTTTTCCCATTTAAAGGTGCCGGAAGCAGTAACTTGGACACTCCTTATAGGGGTAAACACGAGCACTAAAGCCTGAAGATGTGGCGTAGATAAGACATAGGCACACAGATGAGTATATATATAAATAAATACAGGCAGACATAAGAGCAAGGATAGCATTGGCCCATCAGCCCCGCATGCTAAAAGCAAGATAACCACTAAGAGTAGCTTGGCGGCTTGTGGTTTCCTTACTGGTGCCTCTCCTCGGACAGCACCCTTCTTGTTCACCATGATCTCTCCTTTGCGGTTGGAGCGCTCCAGGTTAACGGTGTTCCACACATTCAGCTGGATCCGTTCCTTACTCCTGAATCACACACACATGCACGCACAGTCACAGTTTTATATTTCTCTCTTTTCTTGTTTGATCACTTAAACCCTGTTAGATTCTTAAGTAATGGTAACCTTATGGTGGCGGGTCCCTTCCCCAGGTCATAGCGAAACTCCAGGAATCCACCACTCAAGGACAGCGAGATGAAGTCTCCCCTTCCATCCGATTTTTGGCCGTTGTAAAAGATCAAACCATTGGAGTCGTTGGCCATGAAAACCACTGTCATGCTAACCTTTTGACTGCAGAGGTAACAGAGGCGAAACATTGTGTGAGTGTTAGAGGATGTCCTAGAAACATCTCCTAGATGTCTTCCTGTGTCTGGTGCATTGGCACTCTTTCTCCAGTATATAACGACATTGCATGTTCTACATGCTCAGGCTTAGACAACATTACTTGTCTCCGTCATTGTCAGTTCACTCTAGGCTTAAAGAAGGGTGTTCTGCCTTAGGCACAGATAAACTATGAAACCTACGTGGTATCCGGTGTTCGGTAATACATGCCAGACTTGACTGTGTGGGTTTCACACTGAGGCACGGGACTTACCGCAGATCATGCCCGTACAGATGGAGCCCCTTCAGCTCCAGGTAAGAGTCTCCGTTGAACAGTGGCATGTAAGCCCCTCGCCTCTCAACCACTGGGGAAAAAAACCAAAGAGACAGTATTCAACCGCAGGTGTCGTTTTTGTTGCTGACAAAATTGAGATTCAGGGATAGTCGGTACATCTTTGAAGGGCCTGTCAGCACTAAGGAGAGAGATGGATTTGTGTTTTTATAGCTTTTGGGATTAAGACTTTCTCCTGACGGAAATTCAAACCAAAAAAATAAATAAATAAATAAACCCTTATGTCAGACTGATTACACAGCCCGCCACTGTATAACAAAGGACCTTTGGAGACATGCAGAGTTTAACACCACAGCCTGGGACCTATGAAATAATGTGGCTATTGTATTTTGGCAGGCCTCTTTACAAATTCATGTCTTTGCGACAGGGTCTACGTCTGGCTGTCCCGTCTTTTGGCTGTCTGGAGTGATTAGGACAGGCACCGCGCCATCCCGCTAACAAGTAGCTTGACATTAAAAATCATTCATGTGTCACTGTGGGAGTATGTGTTTATGGTGTTGCTTGCAAAAGCTACAATCACTGAGAAGAATGTGTCACGCTAGATGCTCACACATACACACATACCTATCTATGTAGCCGGCAAGAAAGCTTTTACTCGTAATTGGCTGGGATTAGTCAAGATGGGGAAGGCAGACATAGAAGAGAAAGCTAATTAGCTATTGTGCAGAAGACTGCTAATGATGATGACGGCACGCACCGCGGAGGAGACGGAAAAAGAGTTCGGTGCACGCAACAAGGAATCCTGCACTGAAGTGAACTCTGTAAGAGCTTCTCAGAATGTAGTTTCCTATAGAGCGAGTCTGGAGGGTTTTTCTTATTTTTCACCTAGCGCTCGAACTGAAAGCGCAGCGATCAATAGGTGAGCAGAGGGCAAGGCATTAGAAGAAGCTGGATGACCAGGAAAGCTGCTTGATGCGTGGGTGACTGAGTTTGACGACTAAGAAAATTTCGTCAAGTTAAAGTTTCCACAGTTGGTCTTTAAAGCAGAAGTTGCATTTAGCAAACCGTTGCTTCTATTGCTAAAGTCAGTAGCAAGCTCTGTGGTAATTTTGTTGATGGTGGAGTAATGATACCCAATTAGTACTTCTAATAAACCCACAGTATATATAAAAAAAAGGAAACAGCAACAAGTAGCTTTAATAAACAAAAAAGAAAATCTCACACACAGACCTAGCTTAATGTAATTGATATGCTAAATGTGAAGCCTTTTTTTTTTGGTGTGTGTACTGCCTCAATCCTAATGATTGTGCTTCCATCTCTAAATTGTAAGGATTTACACTATGACGGGGTGAAAGCAAAGAGTAAAGTAGGCCATTCAGTACTACGGGAACACCCTTGAGAGAAGTCCTTGACTGTGAATATTATAGCAGCGAGCTACACTGACAAACCCCTGGTGGAATTGAAATGGAAACCACAGCTCAGCTGAATGCGCACGCGCGCACACACATGCTAAGATACAAACACTTTATATTATGACCAATTCACCTTCAGGCTTCTGATGAGAGCGCTCTAAGCTACCTGTCTTTTTAACTGTTCTCAGCGCAGGCCTCAGAGGGGACGTCCGCCTGGCTGCCGCCTTATCTCTGAGCTCCTCTCTGAGGCTGACACTCTGGCTGACTGACGCTCCCATTAATCACCCCGGGCAGGAAGGACTGATGCGATTAGTCATCTCATTGATTCGTGTGAAAAAAAAATAGCCTTTTGGAATGGGAGACGCTCCCGCTCACATGGCATTGATTTTGGTTCACCTCAATTTATTTTAATCACCTGCTAACTTGGACTCGAGGCGAAGGAGAAGGAGGCTATTCCCATCTGTGTTTTTTTTCCCCCCAGTGTTACAAGGTTGCATGTTTCTCTTTTGTTGAGGATTTGCATCAGAATATATTCTTTTTAATTCACACTTGCAAAAGTCAACTTCTGCGAGCATTCATGACAACATCTACAAAGGAAGGGAGGGATAAACATGAGTAGACTTCAGAATGCCACACCGCCCAAAGTGCTAATGATGAACTTCAAAAGCAGCTGAGCTGTGCTCCGGTCTTTTTCCCAGCAGCGGCCTGGTTCTGCCATGTGAAACTAAGTACCAACAAACATGTTTGAACACAACACCTGTGGGCGGAAAGGCAGGGAGGGAGGCTGCAGCTTACCCACTAACAAGCGTAGCAGAGTCGACGTGGTGAATGGCCCGACGGGGCCAATCATCTACCTCAGTTCTGTATGCCACCAACCCTCCCTTTCCCTTCCACCCTGAAGGCTTTTGCACCCCCCCTCTGCATTTGATCTCCTTTTTCGATTCAGCAGGAATGGAAAATGTCACAGAAGAGGGAAAATAGGCATGGAGGAGGGTGCTACTCAGCAGACTCCAGACCAAAACTCTGGTGTTCGGGAGAGATTACCGTTCTCGCAGTGTCTTCCTTCACGTCCCATGGGGCACTCGCATTTGTAGCCTCCCTCGGGCTGTGCCTGACACTGGGAAGACGGATGGCACCTGGTGGGGTTGCAGGGGTCGTGGACGTCGGCACACGTTAGACCTGGATGTAGACGCAAAAATGTCAGAAGAGAACCACCAAGGAAACCCGCAACAAGTGCCGACATATTGAACTGTCTCTTTTGTATTCCACTTGAAACGAGGGGAAGACAGAAAAAGGAGAGAGAAGCGGGGGTCTGAGGATTTCCTCTGTAATAGAGGTCATTTTCTAATAGGATTTAGAAATATTACACGTCCAGATTAAACAGTGGAGAGCCTTCCTGCCACGCGGTCGTGTTTCTAGGCCAGCGCCGACTGTGGGAAAGGCTAGCAGGCGTCTGGTGGATGATGGTTTTGCCCTCTGCCACAGCCCATCTGAATTCACCCGTCATTACTTTAGCAGTCAGAGCCTGTGGTGAGGCGAGTGCTTTAATGAACCCCATCCCCGCTGAGCTCACAGGGCTCCCCCGTTTTCCTCACTCCCGCGTTTGGAAGCTGTATTTTATCCTCCACTCTTAGCTCCTCGCCAACACGGCTCTTTTTCACATCTATTCTTCCTCTCCCATCTTTTTAACTCTATTACTCTCTCACCTCTCGCCTTCATCCAGCTGTCCTGACATGCCCTCCCTCTAACTACAACTCCTCCCGCCCATTTGTTCTGTCTTCTCTCTTTCTCCGATCTGTCCCGTTCCTTTGAGATAGCCAATCTCGGCCACTTTTAAATTGACATCGTGACAACTTCGATCTTTGGGCACGGGCATCGGGTCCAATTCTCATTATCACTATTCATTTTACACTGGGTTGCTAGCATAACTTCTATCACAGCAGTGCTTCTTCAGATTTACATGTCTTCTTAAGCTTCTCAGCACCAACAAAAACATAAAGGCAATAGTAATACACCGTGATGCTTTATTGATCCACATTGTACATTCAAGGAAAATGGCTCTTAAACCTTGGCTGACAGGTTGTTTCAATAACCATTAACCTGCCCCCATTTGTGGGTAAAATCCTTTACTATTCGAGCATAAAAGTTAGATCTGACAATTAAATTGCTTCCTGTGTGAAACTTTCTGTGGTAAGCTGCAGTATAACCAGCGAGGGGCACGCTTGGCTAGGCCCTGCTGGTGTCTGCTCTTAACTATATTCTTTCTCTCAGCTGCTTGTTAGTTGCCATCTGCTGGAGGGAGAAAAAGAAGAGGAACAGTGGAAGGAGAGATAGGCCAAAAGCCAATCACAGAGAATTTGTGCAAAGTTTTTCATGTTCCTTGCACTGCGTCAACATTTAAACTCCCATTTCTATGTTGGACACACAGATTTGATAGTGTCAGTGTTTACAAAATGACTTCCAGCGCTGCTGCTGGGGGCATGAGTTACACTGTCAAATTAGCCTGTCAAGCTTACTTAGGATTTGTGAGTCAGGCATGACCACAGTGAATCCCTGTGGAGAAGGCAACACTGAGATGTATTAGCAGAATTTTAACTACAAGGTGTTAGGAAAGTTTAAAATAACATATGAATAAGGCGTATTTTCTACTTATTTCTCCGCGCTTATACTGGAACCAACTTTTCAGAACTGTCCATAACTATTAGGAAAACGCTGAATTCGTCTCAGCATCTTACCCCAGAATCCTTTGCTGCACTTGCAGTGGAACATCTCGGCCTCCTTGACCTGGCAAGCGCCGCCATTCTTGCAGGGATTTGGCTGGCAGGGGTTGTTGCCGCATTCACCAACCCCACTGCCGTACAGGCTTTCGCCCCCGTTCTCCTGAAGGTTGAGATTCCGGTTGTTGACGTCTAACATGCGGATGCAGCCCACCAGACCGCCTGCCAACCCCGTCCTCTCCTTTACACTGAAGGCAGAGAGGGAAAAAAAGTTACACCACTATATCTAACTGAATTAGACTGAACCTGCGATAAAGAAATGCCATACTCTACGAAGTATTATTAATGCAGCAATACACTTATTATACTTACATTCAAGAATTTTTCAAAGTCACGTCAGTTGTTGACCTATTTTTCTTGAACATCTGATCATTTTTGATCAAAATCAGATTAACTGGTTAATTACTACTAATACTGACACCGACTTTGTACCAGGGATGTCACAATATCATATCACATAATTACTGGGGCCAAAATAATCATTTTTTTCCCGTAAACTTTAAAAAAAAAATCTCAAATCTCATTTTATTTCCATCACTTTCTCATATTTACCTCATATTTTATTAAAACATATGAAGTCAAAAATGTAACATTTTTATTAAAAATATGGTCATTTTGATTGCGGTGACAGCAACGTGTCTCGGAAAAGCTGCGACAGGTCCACGTTTACCATTGTGTAGCATCGCCTCTTTTTTTAGCAGGAGACCGTAAATGTCCGGGAACTGAAGAGACCAGTTTCTGGACTTTTGGGAGAGAAATGTTGTCCCAGTTTTGTCTGATATAGCTGCTCGACAGATCACTGGCTGATCACAGAACAGTTTTCCATTTTGCCTCAGTCCATTTTAAAGCTTTGACCCAGAGAAGACAACAGTGATTCTTGATCATGTTCATATATGGCTTCTTCTCTGCATGACAGAGCTTTAACCAGCATTTGTGCTGTTAAAGCTCAGAGACAGTGATTTGTGTAGGTGTTCCTGAGCCTGTCCAGTGATTTCAATAAACAGTGGCCCTCTAAGACTCTCTTTTAAAACCCAATCACGTTACCGACCTGTAACATGATTAACCTAATTAGCTGCAAAGTTGTTCCTCCAGCTGTTTCTTTTTAGTACCACTTACTTTTCCAGCTGCCCCTGACCCAACTGTATTGAGACATGTTGCTGCGATGAAATTGATGTAAGACAAATGAGCAAGATTTTTCATTACTCAGTCAAATGTTTCCTGTGTTTAGATTTGCAAGTCATTACATTGTTTTTCTTTATAGTTAACACAGTGTCACAACTTTTTCTGGACAACTTTTTTAAGGTTTAATAATATATTATATAAACAAAACACCTGCCATCAACACAATGTTAACTAAAACAATATTACTAGCGTGGAGTAGAGGACAGATATGTTGATTGTGAGTCCACAGGCTAGCAACTAATGACTCTGATACACTGTGATTTGATGCCTATTGTCCGTGTCCTCAGCTAGCAGCAAGCTCTGGGGCTGAAAAATGAGACAAACAAAACAAACTCCAAAGTGCCAAAAACTGCAGTTCCTTGAACGTCCTATTGAAGCTGTACTAAAAGCGAGCAAATCCTCCACAGATTCCTGTGTTTTTTCCATAAAAGCACTTTATTTTTAATATTCCCATATTGTTCTCCTCCTACTCTGTAGTGCACTTCTAATAAGACCAATGGATGAACAAGTAGCAGATGGGAAAAAACAAATGGAAGATGGGGCCGTGCTCTATGAAACCACTCTAGGCAACTATCCTCATATGACTTAACGGAGGGTACCAGATGAATACAAATAAAGGCAGTCGATTTATCAAAAAGCTGCACATGGCTAATTTTTCCCTCAAAGGTCTCCGACTAGGTTACGGGCCACTGAAGTGGGATTAACAGTAGTTAACTCTACACTGAATAAAAAAGGGCAGATCAGCAAAATTAGCATAAACAGAAAACTTGATTGGTGCCGTTTGGAATTAGCTGGATACTGAATATATAAAAGTTGCAGTATGAAATATTAAAATAAGCCACAGATGATGGACTTTGTGTCTGCTGCGCTCCCTGCAGATCAGCATTAACACAACGGTGTAACTGCCACTGTAAACCCAAGGTCTTACTCCTGCTTGATGTCCTCAGGCACTCCTCCAATGAACAGGTCGGTGTCGAGGTTGAGGCCATCTGTGCCCCGTGGGCTCTCCCCATCGATGTGTGGTTCGCTGTCCACGCTGAGCATGGCGTTTCGGCGGTTGCGAGTCACCACCAGCTGATGCCAGCGGCCTTGACTGATTTGAACTTTGCTGAGGGCCGTGCCTGTGCCCGAACCTGTGTTGAACCTGAAAAGGAATGACACAAAATAAGTCAGACACTAAACTTTACCAAATAAATCCCCCTATTTCTGCGAACTAATACTTTCACCAGCCAGGAATTGTATTTTTCAGAATATCCTTGTTCTTTATTAAACAGCTTCTAATGACTACAGGAAATCTGCTCATATTGCTCAACAAGACAGAGATAGAGGAAAGAAAGCAGATACAAGGGCGCTTATTTGGAAATTTCAGACTGGAGCATGTGACTGGAATGAAGCAGTTACTCACTTAAAAAAAAAAAAGTGTCTCTCACATCCTCATTTTTAATTCAACCTTTTTTCTAATGAGGTTTTGTTGAGAAAAAAAGGCCGTATCATCACAGAAAAGAGCCGTCGTGTATGTGCACCCACACATATGGTAGCATTATCGCAACCTGAGAGCAATTATCTGCCACAAATAATTAGTTCTTCTCCCCACGTCTTGGATTTGCAGAGCTGTGGGTGGTAATCTCACAGCTGTATTTCTAGAATTGAGGCAGAGCTCTATTTGAAAGCACAAGTGACTAATGATCTCCTTTAGTTTGCTATTGATTTTACCCTGAATAGAGCAATCTAACCTGGCCAGGTTTGGAGGAAACTGAAAGACCTTGCAAGGGTCAGGGTGAAACGTGAGAACCAGAAAGACAAGGGAAGCTGAAAACATTAGAAGTAAAAGGTCCGAAACAGATGCAGTGCAGCAGCTCTAATTAGCTCATTCTTGTCTCTTCAGAAGACGTTCCCTTCCCCAAATGATTTTTTATTCATACATCTCCGCCACAGAGAAGAGATTAGTGTTTCTGCAGGTTTCTGGCAGGAAAAGTGTCGTCTCTCAAGAGACGAGATAAGACCTGCAGTTACTGTCAGCTTCACTCTAAAATCTAATACTGGATATTTTGCCCACATCAAGCTCTAGAGTGCATGTTAAAGGGGCAAAACACCGGTTTTACATCAGAATCAATTTCCTAATAGTGACCCGGCCTGACTTTAACTCTACAAATATATTCCAGCTGTGCCCTCAGTTTGTAAGGGGCACGGATGGAATAAAAGCTCGAGATGGTTACCAGGAAGGGATGGTGAAAAAAACATCATCATTTGTTTGACTACATTTGATCTATTCTTTTCATTTTTATTCATTTTTGCTTTGGTCCTACAGTGATCCCCGCCCCCCAAAAAAAGGTGATTGTCATCAATCATCAATCCAGTGTTGGCAATATGTACAAAAGTACACTTTTACTACTTCAAACCTGCCTGCTACATGCACAGTTCCGACAGAAAAGAGTCATTTAAAGCATCTAAGTTGAATTTTCGAGACACATTTCTTTCTCATTCGATCCATCTGTAAATACAAACGCCACATTTTGTAAATACAGCTTTGATTTCTCCTTTATCTGTGTGATTAAGGATAATATACAAAATGTGCACGTGGGACATCCAGCAAATATTCCCGAGTATATATTCCTTCCACCTGTAATCATGCGAACTGTAGCTTTTTCTTTTCCCGGCGCAGTCGTTTTTTTCCCGACATGTTTACTCACGGTAATTATTTGCCTCATTATCTTTAGTGCCGTCTCTTTGTTTTATTCTTATCTGCATCTGTTGTCAGCTGCTGCTGCAATGACCCGGTTTCATAGTGTTGATCATTAAAATTTCATCTTATTTTTGCCACGATGGACGGG
>VURO01012700.1:1300-13734 GCA_015108175.1 Pelvicachromis taeniatus
TGGGCCCCTGAAAAAAAAAAAAAAAAAGAAAAAGGAGGGGGGGGGTTCTATCACTCCCTTCCTCCACATTTGAGGAATTCTCCCAGAATGAGGCGACGCTGCCATGTCAGAACGAGCCAGGCAGACATGTACAGATCGCCAACATTGCTAATGCATCTGAGGCACTGGTGCAGCAGTCAAGCCATAATAATTAAAGACATACAGCATCTTAGGGCTTCATTAATCATGGTTTATATGGACTTTGAAGCCCTAATGAAAAACAGCCTGCCTTCCCGGGTTTATTGTGTCTGTACAAATTGTGGGGATGGTGTATGCCAGGAATTCCCCCCCCAGCCCTTTCTCCAACTCTGACCGGCTGTTCCAGGATGTAGTGATGGAAAACAAAAAGATAAGATTTGGTGAAAAGTCTAACGGTGGTTATGGAAAGGTCAGTGGTCAAGACTGTTTATGTAGACATGGAGTGCCATTCAAATCAGACAAATCAGAGCCGGTGTTGAGGCGGTGACAGTGAGAGATTGCATGCTGTGTTGGTGCTGCTGCCGTGTTGTGTGCGCCGTGTTCGATACAACCACAAGATCAGGCCTTGACTTGGCAAAATGGAGACCTGTAGTGCTCTGGAGATTCATCTTTGATCTGGGTCTAGTTTCTCAGATTCTCACCGAGCACTCCAGCATTTTCTGGAGGCGCATTTTAGCGAGATCGGAGTTAGAGATTACTGGGTATTAAGCTCTCAGTGCCAGAAGTGGAAATTACTGTGAGGCTGTCAACGCCAGCGTTCTCTCTGCTTGTTTTCTCCTGGAGACAGGGAGGTAATGCTTTACTCAACACATTTCATCCCAATGGCTTGCGACTGGTCCCTGGCAGTGCTATCAGTGGTGAGTCACCGCCATGTGTAGTTCGACAAAGACCACAGAGAGAGAGAGACTTCTTAGGACTCCAGCGCAAGACACATGTGTCTTCTCCCAATAAAAATCCCTCTGGCAGGTTTACATTGCATTAGTTCACCGAGCCTGAGGAAATATACAGTAGAGGGCAGAGAGGGGCGCATTCATCATCTGAAATGCAAAGGTTGATGGGATTTTGGTTGAGCTGCAGCGAGAGTCCTCCCTGCAGGTGCTAATACCCAAATGCAAGTTGTTCAAACTTGCAACAGCATCACAGAAAATCTACGCATACATTTCTGTCTTTTTGAACTATATCTAATCACCTTTGTGTTCTCTAAATACGCACACATCAAATGCACCCCGTGGAGTTGGAGTGTGTCCGATGAAGTTCCACAGTAAAATTCTGTGCACTACCTGGCAGTGATTCAGTTCCTGTCCAACAAAAGTTCCTCACTTAAATTTGTCATTTTATGGAGTGCTTCTGACACGGCACAACCGACAGATGAAAGTTAAAGTGGCCTCTTGGAGTAAACAAGTCAGAAAGCTCAGAGTTTGGCAAAATTAAAGGAAGGCCAGGGGTGAAGGTGGGGGTGGAGGGGGACGTTGCTGCGCTTATTTGAGAGCCAACAACCATCGTGCTCTCTGGACCCTGCGGTTTGTCAGCGTTCCTCCCAGGTGAGCTCACACTGGGCCACCCTCCCCTCCCCTCCTTTTCTGCCCAAGCCAGGAAGAAACAGCGTCCGCAGCTCTCTCCGGCTTGACTCATACAATATTTTGCTGGTAGTCAAAACAAAATTAGCACTGGTTTGTTATTTCTGGTTAGCTCATCCATGACCCCCCTGTCTTCACTACTTCTCAAGAGGGAGGGAAATGTTTACTTGCCACCTTTCAGTTTCTGAGTATTAGGATTGTGATGATCTTTCTGGTAGCTAAATTTACAGTAATATTCAAGTTCAGTGAGATTACTGAGGCGGTAGACAATCCACTGATCGTGGTGTGCATCCGGACTGTGCAGCTTTCCTGGTTTTCTATGTGAACCTGTACTTGATCAGCTGGACTTCTTCTTTTTTTTACTTTTTGGCAAAAAGAAGAGAAATAAGGCAATGATATATAGGTTAAAGGCTTAAATAGTATACTTAGGAGTCATAAAAAAATAAACTACAGCATAGTTTTAAAGATTATGGAGAATGTTACGGAGAAAATTAGAGGGATTTAAAAAAATGACTTGACCCCATCTTGAAATGCTCTTGCATGCTTTCTTACTAAAAGCACAACTTTGCTGGTTTTGTTACTGTTGCTCACACCATCATTTGATCTCACCATTACTTAGAAAAGTCAGCCTAGATAATGGCGCCATCGTGTGTTGAGCATATGCACTACAGGTCCATTCGCAATATTTGGATATGCAAATATTCCGCTGCACAATGCTTCGGGTGGTGCTTCACCAACCTGCTCAGTCTGGACAAAATAGAGTAGAAATGCTAATATGGGTGGGGCGATGCACTGAGAAATAAGCCTTTAAGAAGGAGAGGAGAAGCACAACAATGTAATTCTGTTGCTCTCATCGCTACTACACACTTGGGGAAATTGTTTCATTTTATTATTATTATTATTATTATCTTGTCTTTCAGTTTTTTCTAAGATTTAAAAGTCAAGAGAAACCATTATAAGAGATCATTCTGCTTTCATTGATATTTGCAGATTATCTTTTTTTATTGCACATTGTAAGAATAAATAGGTAAAGGAAAAATAAAATAAACATTCAACCACATATATTATTGTTTAGATAGCCACCAATAGTGCAAATGGTACCTTCAAAACCTCCAAAAGCTCTGTGCAAGTCCTTTATTTCATCTCTGTGAAATCGTTAGGCCGGTTGAACCTGTGCATGTCTTTTTGAACCCTTTCACGCTAATTTGAAAAAGAAATTCTTCATTAAGGTTGCAAGAAGTTCCTGATTCTTGCAAGTGACTTTGTTTCCTTTCCCAGGCCATCCACCTCATCCTCCTCGCGCTCCACCCCTCTGGGGTGCAGCAGGACATAGTACAAAACGAGGCACACCAGTCCCACCACTGAGCATCCAAAGATTAAACCACTGATTGTCAGCAGCAAAGTGCTTGTTTGCAGCTCCGACTTAAACAAAGCCAGCAACGATGGCGACATAATGTTAATCACGGTGTACAAAATGTAGTAGGTGACCATGACTACTTTTGTGTCCTGTCCTTTCACATTAAAAAATGTGAATGTCAGGATGACTCCTACAACAGCCCGATAGAGGAACTCCAGGCTTCTGGCTGAGCAGAATTTGGTTTCAAGCAAGTGTGTCCATATAGTTGCCAGCAGCCAGAGGACAGTGAGGGCTACTGTGGTGTAGATACTCAGTATGAGGAGGAGACTGTAGCTTAGAATGAGGCTGGTGATGGTACAAATTTTGTAAAGGAGGTAGATTGCTGTGGGGAGGCCAGAGGGCATTTCTCTGACATGGGGGAGAGATCTCCGCAGGCAGCGGCGATAGTCCACCAGTGACCAGGCAATGTTAAAGAAGGAGAAGGCCACAGATAGACCTGAAAGACAAGAACAGGCAGTGTAAGTAATGATTGTACAAGTTCACACACATGTGTGGAGTATCTTCTGTCTCTACTTACACTGCATGACTGAGACCTCATTGTGGCCTAGCAATATGTAAAGCTGTAAAAGGAGCTGGGGGGCACTCTCCAGGAAAGTCTCAAAGAGCTTGAGCATGCTCAGATCGGTGGCCACGCAAAACAGCTTCTTGTGAACTTCCCTCAGCTTATCCACCGCATCGCCATTTGATTTCGTCCAAATCACTCGGAAACCCTCCTTCAGCAGGTGGTAATACCTAGAGACAAGGCAAACACAATGAAAACAAACGAGCTGCCACCCTGCAGTGCACGTGTTATTGCACAGTGTGCTGTTGCTGCATAGACGGTGATTCATTCGTAAGGATTTTTCTTAATGCCATACAACAACGTGAACACAGCTTGAATGTGGGCATTCCAGTTTATTAAATACCACTTTGTCAATGTGTGTGATTATCATAAAGCACGTTTTGACTCACAACATGCAGGCACTCCTTTTTGTAGCTACAACAAGCAACCTCAAGTTACTGTGCAGATGTTAAACTCAAAGATCATATCCTACTTAGGTTACTGTGGTCTCATGAAAGCCTTAATTATAATGACATACCTGGTAAAGATGCCCAAGCCAAATGCGTGCAGGACAACAAGCCCAGGTTTTGACATGTCTGATATGTCTTTTTTTCCTTCAGGGTTTAAGAGAGGGTCATTCAAGTCATCCCAGTACCAGGCATAGCTGAAGATCTGAGTAACCAGCAGCCCGATCAGGATAAACATTACAGTGAACCCAGTCCAGACGTATTGCTCCTCTTGAAAATATTTCACAGCCAGTACAATGTCTGTTGAAATGTCCCCGACATACAGGAAGACTCCAGCGATTGTTACTAACCATCGCACTTTGGTGTACCGAATGTCTGGCTGAAGCATCGTGTTGTCACTTGAAACTTGAAGTATCCGTCTGGGCTGCAGGCAGACGTGCTTTTGCCTGAAGTTTTAGTTTTGCTTTGAAGGGCCTGGAGAAATGCTGCTGTGGACCGTTTCCAGTGTTTCAGGGGCCATATTGGTTAATCTGCAAAGAAATATATATAATATATGTGTGTGTGTGTGTGTAACATTTTGTCTTCTACAAACTGCTGCTTGTTTTTATCATTGATTTGAAATGCAGTGTGACTGTCAGGTGCTGTGTGATATTGACCTTTGATCCCTGTCATGAACACATAAAAAAAAGTCCTGACAAGCACTTAATTCATGTAATAGAACGACATGTGATTATTTCTATCAGGTCACATCAGACTCTTACATAAGAGACTGGATTATTCTTACATTTCACACAACAAATGAGCCAAATCTATGTTGCTCAATTAGGAATTTTCAAAAGTTTGTAAAAGAAACATTTTGAATAGAAAAGCATTGACATTATTTTTTTTTATGTTCAGGTAGCTGATTTATAAAATTTTGAGATGTCATTTACAGATCTGTTTGATAATATTTAATCTACACAGTTATCATTGCATGTCATCACACTGAAATCAGGCTACAGCAAAGCACTCACACACACACACACACACACACACACACACACACACACACACACACACACACACACACTCACACACACACACACACACACACACACAGAGGAGTATTCTAACTCACCAGTACACTCAGAGAGGAGAGAGATGTTCATTCACTGAAGGAAACTGTAAATGCCACTGTCCTTTCTCTTTTGACAGGCTCCACCTCAACTAACGATACAGTCAGGTCGGAAATGTGTATACGTGTATAGGAACAGGGTCACAGTTCACACTTCCCTGTAAGTGTTTAATATCTGATATGGTCAGCAAGTCACGAAATGCCCGGGTTTCCACATATTTCAAATCTTGATCGTGCACAGCGATCTGTGTACATACCTTTTAATTGCTCTGAGCACATAGGCGTAGACAGGTGAAGTTATGTAACACCTCCGTGGGTTTCCTGTAATCTGAATGATTACTGCAAGTGTGTGATTACCTTTGCCTGAGCTCAATAAGCAGCTTGCCCTTCCATTTAAAAAAAAAAAAAAGAGAGAAGTATATAAATGGAAAATATTGAAATTAGTTTTAAAAATATATATTGATAGACAGACAATGATATTGGCATTACAATGACTATTATAGCTTCATTTTATGACAACAGGCATAGGATCCTCGCTGTAACTTTGTGGATCTTGTCAACTCTAAACATTCAAATAAGTTAAATCAAGACAACTTTATAAGTAAGGATTCACATGTATACATATCTTTTTCACTTCTTTTCTATCAAGGTTTGAAGTCTATTTGTTCATAAGGGAGCCAAGATTGAGTTCCTCCCTTGCTATACAAATAAAAAATAATCACATGAGGGCAACAAACACTGTGGCCTGAGTGCCTACTGTAGGGTTGTTAACTCTAGTATTTGTACCTTATGAGGGTGTGGCTTTGTCCTGTATATTTTCTGAGTCAAATAAGCAGCTGATATCATTAAAACGTCTGGGATATCGATCAGAAGGGATTGTTAATCAGTTTCAGCTGCTTTAGTGTAAATGAAACTAACAGCAGGTGCATTAGAGGAGCAACAATGACCGCTGGCATTTTTCCCTCCTGGTTTTTTCTGACTGTTTGTTCGCTAGGTTTGCATTTGGCTAAGGTCAGTGTGACTACTGATATCACGAGGCGATACCTAGGCCCTACAGAGGTTGCACAGGTAATCCACCTTCTCCAGGATGGCACATCAATATGTGCCATTGCCAGAAGATTTGCTGATTCTAAGTCTAAGAGCATGGAGGAGAGTCTAGAGTTATTGTAGAAGCTGGACAGAGCCATGACCCATCAGTTGTTCCTTTGTGTAAGGAGGAACAGGATGAGCACTCCCAGAGCTACAAAATGCCCAGTGAAGGTAATGTCTCTATCGAGACAATCAGATAAAGACTTGATGAGGCCTGACTTCCTCTAGTGGGCTCTGTGTTCACTGCCCGGTACCGTGGAGCCTGATTGGCATTTGCCATAGAATACCAGAGTTGACCACCTTTGTGCTTTTTACAGATTAGAGCAGGTTCACCGTGAGCACATTTGACAGATGTGAAAGAGTTTGGAGAGGCCATGGAGAACGTTATGCTGTAACATTGTTCAGTGTGGTAGGTCAGTGATGGTCTGGTGAGGTGTATGGACGGATGCACAGACTTCTACAGGGTAGCAGCAGCATCCTGGTCTGCCGTTAGATATCAGGATGAATCCTTGGATGAGGTGTCAGACCCTGCTGGTGCAGTGGGTCCTGGGTTCCTCCTGGCATGCCACAATTCCCAACCTCATGTGAACAGTGTATACATCTAGTTCCTGGAGGATAAAGGAACTGATACCATTGATTGATCCCCACGCTTACCTGATCCAAATCCAAAAGAAAACCTGTGAGACATCATGTTTCAGTCCATCTGACGCTACCAGGTTGCACCTCAGGTTGTACAGATCTGGGAGGAGATCCACCCTGGACACCATCCGTCATCTCATTAGGAGCATGCACCGACTTTGTCAAGCCAGCATACAAGCACGTGTCGGCCAACATGGACTCATTTGCCGCATATTTGAGGTGTTTTTTAATTCAGCCCTCTGTCGGTTGATCATTTTCATTTCTCTCAAATGATGTAGCATCCTTTCATTCCTAGTACATTAACACATTATCAGTGTGGCTATCCAGCATTATTTTTTCCCATTGAGAACATTTTTTAAGCAGTGTATATTTATTCATACAGTAGCCTACTGTGTTTCTCACTATCTTTATACTTAAACAAAAATGGCATGAGATTACAAACTAATTCTCACTTTCTACTTTATGAAGGTGTGACTTGGCCTTAGTTTATTTTCAGAGTAAAATAAGCAGCTGATATGATAGAAAGGGGAAGGCTTTCTCCAGACACTCAACTCAGCCTACATCTTGTACTCCGAACCTCTAGGAAGCGACAGAGAGCCCCAGCTGTTACTCTCCTGTGCGTAAAGATGGCTCGTTGGTCAGGCGCACCAGCTCTCTCCGTGGACCCTCCCACTAGCAGAAGAGTGACACGCCATTCAATTGCTGCCTGGCCCGCTGCATGTAGGAAACAGGAGGGAGCTTTGAGCAGAAGGATATCTTACTATCTGGCAGGAGGAGGGGGGGAAAAAAGCGGCTACATCTGCGCTGCGTGAAGGAAAAGTTGGACAAATCGCGTCGACATGGGGATCCGAAAAAAGACTAACAAGAATCCGCCGGTGTTAAGCCATGAGTTTGTCATCCAGAACCATGCAGATATTGTTTCCTGTGTTGCTATGGTGTTTCTCCTCGGCTTGATGTTTGAGGTGAGTCCACATGTTGAATGGCTTTTTTTTTTTTTTTAAACCGTGGATCACTCGAGGGATGCTCGGCAGGGAAAGTGACGGGGACGCTACACTGAATGCCGAATACTCCCATTCGGTTCTCATGAGAACTGACATGGCTGTCTGATCTATTCTTCACACTACTTCCTCTCGTGATCGAAACTTTTCCCCATCACGATGGCCTCGCGTTTGCGTTTCATTCCAGAGCCTTGTAACCTCACTCCACTGCTCTCGGGTTATGTTATTAACTGAGACTAAATATTATATATTTTTTAAGCGATGTGGGAACTATTTCACTCACGTCTGGCTGCTTTCCCACCTAAAAATCGATAGGCTATTTAAGAAAAAGAAAGAAAAAAAAGCATCGACTGTAAGGCCCGCGGTTGGATCATGTAAGCAAAAAGAAAACCAAAAAGAAAAGTATATTTTTGCGATATGTTTTGCAGAAATTTCCCATCAAGCGGCAAGTTTGCATTGCAGCACTTTATCGAGCTCAGTGGTTACAGTGTTTTGCAACACTCCGGACTTGGGTTAGTTTGCATGTGTTACGTGGCAATCACGCAGCAGTTCACGGAGCGCTGTCATCGCCGAAACCCGCTTGCACCGTCACTCAAAGTTGTCACCGGAGCTGGAAGAGCGCACCAGACGTGACCGGACACGGCGAGCTGCCACGCGGGATAGTGTCACACAGCACGGCCGACTCTTGACGCGGTGCAATCTGCTCCGCTTTGACGCAAACGTGCGTTAATGTCAAAGCGCGTTTCATCCTAAGCAGAAAAAAAAAGCAGCGCCGCTTCTGGTGTCCAGTCGGCCATAATTAAAACTGCTTCCTGTTTGTGCTTTCCAAAGTAAAACTCCTGGGAACTACGTGCTGTTGGCAGCGTGGATGTGGAGAAGCGTGATATTTGCAGGAATTGTTAGAGTACGATCTGTGCTACTTTAGCTTTCGCTGTTACTTTGCTTTGAGATATTTATTTGTTGCAAGCCGGGCTCTTCCAACTGATATCTCATTAGCTGCATGCCGTCATTAAGTTCTGTTTACTTTCAGTGAGCGTAAAGAGTTTGTTGCTCTACATAATTCACATTTTCTGTGTTAAATTATCAGACTAAAAATGTTGTATACAAAAAATACATATGCCAAATGAAAGTAAAACAATTGGAAGGCACAGAAATAGCCAGTATTTGTACCTGTTGTTTTGCCTTCTGTTATAGTTTTCCCTCTTTAGGCCAGAAAAAACTCTGACCTCTTGTACTAGTAAAAGCCTTTTTACCCAAATGGACACGAGTATCTGGCCACCGACACGCTACACCTGCAGGAGCTTTTATGACATCCCATTCTAAGTAAATGGGTATTACGTAATATGGAGTTATCCCCACCCCTCTTCCTTTGCTGCTACGACAGCGTTCACTACGAAGGATTTCCACAAGAGTTTGGAGCGTGTCTGTGGAAATTCTTTTGCCCTTTTTATCCAGAATAAGCATTGTGCTGAGCAGGAGGCCCTCGCTCACAGTCTTTCTTTCAAAGAGAGTTTTTGTTTGCTTTTGTTTTTTAGATCAAGGTGGGACAGTCAAATTCTTCCGAACCAAACTCATCCACCCACGGGCCTTTCTTAGTACACAGAGACACAGTTGTGCTGGAAAAGAAAAGGCCCTTCCCCCAAACTGTTCCCACAAACCTGGAAAAACCTGGAATTGTCCAAAATGACTCAGTAAGCTTTAACTTTCTCTGGGGGCTAAAAGACCCAGGGCCCCCAAAAACAACCTCATAGAGATATGGCCCAGAATATTGTGTCCACATGGTGTATAGCTTAATAAAAAGCCTGTTACTTATATAAGCGGTAAATGGTTTTTTTTTTTTTTTTTCCGTTGTGTTTATAATGACAATATCTTTGCTTCCCTGGACCAAAGAGGTAAAAGCATAACAGGGAAAGGAAAATAACAGGTAAAAATACTGAATATCGGCCGGATTACGTTCAACATAACAGCATTAATGCAGGTGTATTATGTTACTACTATATTCATACACGTCTTAAATGTATTACTTCAATATTTAACAAGGCTTTTGACTCGTATTTTGTATAATTGCCATCTGGCTGAGATTGACATGACTGCCTTTTGTCTGCAGGTCACCTCTAAGTTTGCAGTGCTGTTCATAACTGTCCAGTACAACGTCACCATATCAACAAATGGTAAGTTAACCAGCGGTGTGTGGCGAGTGCAGATGTTTCAGTGCAGTACTTTCTTTTACTTGCTGGAATCCTCTCATTTGGATTCTAAAGTGGCACTTGCGCAGCCCTACACAAACCCATTGCAGGGCTCTACCCCCCCGCTTCCGAGCTAAATTTAGTCTGCCTGATTTATAAAGTTCTCTTGTGGCAAGGTTGCGCCGGGCGAATTTGGGCTAAGGTGTAATATAGGCCTCACAATCCGAGTTGCGCTCCTTTCAAGGTTACCGGTGTCTCTGCCAGCTGACTTCAGATACCGACACTGCAGGACCTGTTCGTGCTGTGTGTGGTGTGCAGGCTCCCAGCTCGGTGATTCAGCTCTTATCTGTGGGACCTTACCACTTGCAGAATTCTGTAACTTATTCACAGCTCGAGTCTCTTGAACCGCATAGCGTCCAGCATCCTAATTGCTCTGCAGTGAGTGTTCTGAAACAATTTCAATGATGGCTGCTGTATTGTTATTTTTCAAGCGACCAATTGGATTGTTTTGGGGGTTTTTTTGGGGGGGGGGTAAGCTTCTGTAAATGATGACCAAAACCACTCGGTCCATCTAAGAATACTTGCTGGGAACTGTGTTAATGTATCGCCTATCTCTGTTTTTAGTTTTTGTACAGACGCTGAGCTGAAGGCTGCATGGAAATAAATGTAACTTTAGAAAGCTAGAAGAGGTTCTGTGTGTATATTGGTACAAATGCAGTGTCTTGCGTTTTCAAAGCGGTGTAATTCTGCACAGCCGGAGCTCGCTAATCCAAACGTCTCACTCCAGGAAAGCGCATCTGACATTTTGGATGTGAATGAATCACAGATGGGTGTTGATTTTTCACTCTGCACGACTTTTGTGTGCTGCAGAAGCACCAGAGGAGACTGCCGTCAACCACTTCCACCACGGGATCAAGGACTTGGCAACGATCTTCTTCTACATGCTGGTGGCTATCATAATGCATGCCATTATCCAGGAGTATGTGCTGGACGTAAGTGGGACAAAGCGACAGAGTTGAGTTCATCTCTGTTAGAAACGGTTCTGCGTTGTTCACTGTTGGTCATCTTTGCAGAAAATCAACAGGAAGAAGCACTTCTCCAAAACCAAACACAGCAAGTTCAATGAGTCCGGCCAGCTCAGCGCCTTCTACCTCTTCTCCTTTGGTTGGGGCACAAGTATCCTGCTCTCTGTACGTACAATAGCCAGCTGCCTTTGGTTTTGTTTGCTTATGCCCGACCCCATAAAACGTACTTAAAAGTCTGTTTGTTCTTAGGAAAACTTCCTGTCCAATCCTGTCAGCCTGTGGGAGGGTTATCCACATACACTGATGCCGTAAGTCGTGATGCTGATTGTGGAAAATCATCAATCATTTGTGACTTTTGGAAGCTTTTTGCAACTTCTCGCTTTCCTTTCAGATTCCAGATGAAATTCTACTACATCTGTCAGCTGGGCTACTGGCTGCACGCTCTACCAGAGCTGTATTTCCAAAAGACAAAGAAGGTAAGAGGACGTGCGGAGCCAGTCGCTTTGGGATGGGACCATGTGACGCAGTTTCCTGTTTGACTTCCACGGCCGAGCTGCATTGTTTCAAAGTCTCATCGTCCTCTCGCTTAAATCACCATGCGCAGAGCCGCACTGCTGTAAATATTTTGACCATGTTTGGCCTCCCACCCTTTGTGTTTACTGTTTAGGAGGATATTCCACGCCAGCTTGTGTACATCTCCCTGTACCTGGTTCACATCGCTGGCGCCTATGTTCTAAAGTAAGAAGCGCCCACTGTAGAAAACCTTTAATTAAGTGTGTGAGTTGGTGTGGCTTGTGTTTGTACACTGACCTTTAGGAGAAAGTTTGTGGTGTCTCCTTGTATATTTTTTTTTCTTTTCTGTCATTTGTAATGAAAAAATCTCTAAAGATGTTTCATTGTGTGTTACAGCCTGAACCGCCTGGGTCTGGTCCTCCTTGTGTGTCACTACTTTGTCGAGCTTCTGTTCCACATTTCCCGTCTGGTCTACTTCAGCAATGAGAACAGGCAACTGGGGTGAGTTCACTATTACGAAGTTTTCGATTGAAAGCGAAAGAGAGCGACGTCTTAAAACATGCGTGTCCTCTTGTCTCGCAGTTTCACCATTTGGGCGGTCTTGTTTGTCCTTGGACGGCTGCTCACGCTCTCCTTGTCTGTCCTCACCGTGGGCTTTGGCCTCTCCACAGCTGCGAAACAAGGCTTCGATTGGACCGTGGGAAACTTTAACGTCCTTTTTGTTCGGTAAGTGTGTCTGTGAGTAGAAACTGAAATATCTGAACTCGCAGACTGAGCTGAAATTCATTTCTTTGGCTCGGAGAAGCTTTTTTTTTTTTTTTTTTTTTTTTTATATTTATAATTTTTAGGG
>VURO01012703.1:8681-19854 GCA_015108175.1 Pelvicachromis taeniatus
ATAATTTGAGCATTTTTTTTAGTGTACAAAGTAAATAATTTATAAGCCATGCATCCCTCTGTAATCCCTGCCCATGTTTCTATCAATGTATCATAATAAAAGTAGCCTTCCTTGATAACATATACAATACATATATGCAACAATAATAGTAAACGTTAACAAAACAGTTTTAGCTTCATTTTGACTGGCGTCCCCTGCAGTATGAGGGAATCCTGTTTTTTTGTTGGTTTTGTTTTCATGTAGCTACAAACAGCAATCAACCCTTAGAACTGCAAACGCAGCTATATGTGGATTGTTTTGGAAATGATCGCTGGAAATGTCTTTTAACATTTGATTTATTTACTGTTCCTTCATTTCTTGATGGAAAAGCAAACACAGTCCTCTCCAGAGCTGCAGATTTGAGGCATATAAGCCATATAGGTTGCAAGCTCTTGCACCTTCTCACACTCCATCACTTACCAGATGATGTCAGTTCAGTCTGTGAAGGCTTAATGATTCAGGGTTGACAATTAGACTGAGTCTGTAACACGTCTTTGTTTACGCCTTAAAATAGTAAGACATCTGCTCAGCGGTGCCATATTGAGGCCTACAATACCCACTACCTCTTGTATCTAGTATACAAACCCTTCTATCTAAGGAAGATTAAAATTCGATTGGTATTGAGCACATCCTTCCTCCCAAAAGAAAAAAATATTTTTCATTCCAAAACTTTAGTATTGCAGTCTCAAAGGGTTTTAGATTTTTATTTCCATTAGTCCACACTGACAGCTTACGGTAGGAGGTTATTACATGCAATGCATTTTTAGTAGCAGGGTTGAAACTTTCTGTGTGCTGTTTTAGCCCCTAGTGTGATACACAGTGAGGAGAAGTGCTCTGAGTATGTCAAGTTGATAGATCGTCAACTCTATGAAATAAGGGAAGCTTAAGCTAGTCTTTCTATGTAAAAGTGAAGCCTCGAATCACATAATGGCATTTCATTCATGGCAGGTCTTTGATTCGTGTACATTGTTTGCTTTGTGCCATTTCATCCCATTAACGATAACCATTACATTAACCCTACATTGTGATGTGTCATTTAATATGTGTTGTTAATACACAATCCTGTGATATACTGTTTGAAACATGTAACTGTATTATCAGTAAAATGTACTGCATAAAATTTCAACAACTCTTACTGCAGAACAACATAACCCTAACCTGTCTAGCCTCTCTTGCGTCAGATGGGTGTTTTGCAACATTTTTGTTTTCAACAATTGTTTGCTCAATTGAGCAAATTCCAACACTTCCTGAGAGCAGTGACTCGTTCTCAGTGATAGTAGGGTTATTACGGTAATCACAGGCAGTGGTGTGAAGACCAACGCTGATTGAGAGAAGAGAGAGGGAGTGAGTGTGGTGGAGATCTACAGAAAACAGACATTTTTGGGGCCATTTGAGTTCTTTTTATTGCGTTTTTTACTTTTTTTTGTTTTTACTGTTTTCTGTGTATTTTCTGTGTTATTTGCCAAGAATTGGATGTGCCACCTTATCCCAATATCACTGAAAAGCACAGAGTTGCTCAGAGTTACAGTAGTTTGAGCTAAAAGTTTGTCCTAAAACACAAGTGCACAGTAGAGAGACGTACAATAGTTTCTGCTGCTTACTTCCTGACATTTCTACACATTATAAGATGAAAAGCTGTTATGGGAGCAATTCCCTCAAGTTCGTATGAGTGGGCTTGTTCGTCTTATCCAAATTCATTTTACCTTAAAATGTTCAAGTTAACCACATTATTATTTAACTCCGTCTGTAATATGCTTGCTTGTAGAAGGATTTTGTTTTTACCACTTTATATCCAATTAGGTGGTTTCATTTTGTCAATACAGTTATCAGGGTTGAACCTATGGGCACAAGCTCAAATCAAAGGTCAAATCAAACTCAACTCATTGAGCCAAACTCAGTGTTGGCAACCAGAGTTTAATGTTGTGATGTTAACTAATATGCAAGTTAAAAATACCTCTCGAGTATTTGTAGTGCAGCCTTACATGGAAATATCCATGTACATCTATTCTCTTTTGGTTATCCTTGTCACGGCCGTGGAGCGAGGCGGGGCTGGAGCCTATGTACTCCGATTGGAAATATCTAAGTGAAATACTAAATTCTTTTATTCAATAATCGCATTTTTAGGCATGTGCACTCTTCACAATTCATTGTCATTCTGCAATGAGTTTGGCACCTTGGAAGCAAAGCGCACAGCATTCGCAGGTTTTGACCCTCTTAATCTGCCTGTTTCATGAGGGTTTGTCTCGTCTGAATAAATGATTCTGACTGAAAACATTAAGAAAAAAATAATGACAAAGGGTTTTTATTGAGTTTGTTCGAGATGTTATATATCTCTCTTGTGTATCCATTGTGTTGCTCTTCATTTCCTCCAAAAAAAAAACCCCCAACAGAGCAGCCGTCTGAGTTCACTTTAATTAGATTTAACATGTGTTCGGACAAAGAACAATAGATCTTACAACATTTGCATGACAATGCCCTCTAATTGTTCTTTTGCTTAATTTCTTTTTAATAGCTAAAGCAGCAGTTCCTGATTATATTCAGAATGGATCACTGTCACCAAGCACACTCCTCTCTCCCTCCTGTCTCTTTTCTTTCCCAGTCTCCCTGAAAATTCAACCCCAAACGGCCCACATAGAGAGTTATTCACAAGTATCATTAACCCTCCTGACTCTTCATTGTGTTGTTTTCCCTCGGGGAAATGGAATCCGTACTTGTTTTGATGAAGAACTGCAGCGCTTCCTTTGTTTGGGCCCCAGATGGAGAGAAGCCGATACTTGATTGTGTGAATTTGGTTGTGCCCTGAACTCTGAAGTAAATAGCACTGGATAATGGTCACTTCTCTTCAGCTCTCTAAAGCCTTCTTCTCTCTCCTTTTGCCACTAAACCTAAATAAGGAGCACCAATTTATCGTGGAGTGAGGAACTTGACACAAACTTGATGCTTGTGGCTGAAGGACTGAACCTAACCCCTTCAGTCTGCTGGTAGCTGTAGACTAACAGCCACTTCTGCTGTGGACTTCCACTTACTTTTATTCCCCCAAAACTGTTGTAACTTCTAACGTGTTCATTTTGTGCAGTTAATGGTGAGGTGTGCAATGGTGTGAGAGTACACACAGCTACTCCCAACAGCTTTTGAGAGACTGTAGGTTATGACTGGTATGAAGTTTGCAATGTTTTAAAAACAATGAAGGAAGTGAGGTAGTGAGCTAAGAATTGAAATAATTAGGGAACGTGCCTGATAGTCACAACAGTACTTCATTAATCCTGTTTGTAGACTTCATGTCAGCTGACATGAGAGCTCATGTAATGGATGCTGCGAGATTTATAGATATTATTTTGGTATATGACATTGTGTACAGCTACAGCAATGTCATTGATGCTTTCTGTTGCCCTTTTTTTTTTCAATACCCAAACGGTTCTGGCTAGAAGTACAAGTGGGATACTGGCTATGTGGTGCAAACTCTAATACATCTGCATTATGTGTTCCAGACATGGACAGTATCTGAAAGATGGGTGTGGCTAAACTGACTTTACCAAATTAGCATTTTGACCATCACTGCCACAATTGAGTAGATGGAAATTATTTGCAAACGCTTGCCCTTCTATCTGAGAGTGATTGCAGTCACCCTGGAGACAAATCGCGTGACCTGTGCAGTCGTGTTGTGATCAAAAGTGGTCACTGCAGCTACAGTTCACCAACAAATAAATAAATCAGTGCAATCACTGGGAAATCTGTCCAGTTATCAGCTAATACATACAAGTTTGGTCAGCAAGCTCTACATATAAACTCTACAACAGGGGTCACCGACATAGTGCCCGCGGGCACCAGGTAGCCCGCAAGGACCACATGAGTATATAGCTCACTATAACAACTTACCAGTAAGCTGCATCTATTTTTATTTTTTGTTGTTATTTTTTTAAAATCACAATTGCATTGGTGTCAATTTGTTAGAGATATAAAAAAAATATTATTAAATATTAGATCAGCGCTAGCTGGTCTCCACGAAAACAGTTGCCATAATCAGTGTCTTTACATAGATGAATATCATTAATTACTAATGATAACATATAATTAAAGTTAAATTGAAGAAATTTGTTATTTCAGAAGTGTGTGTCAAACTGGTAGCCCTTCACATTAATCAGTACCCAAGAAGTAGCTCTCACTTTCAAAAAGGTTGGTGACCCCTGCTCTACAAGTACAACACACAGACACACATACATGCAAAAGTGTTCAAAATCAACAACTAATACAATAATAGAATTGAATTTACCAACACTGAAGCACAAATGTCTTTGATAGTGTATACCAAGCCATAGTTCAGATAATTCACTTTATATTGATTTAAATGGCATCGGACTAAATTAGCAGAGGTAAAACCTAGCAGACAATCAATGGTTACAGCTGCCTCTGTCAGCACACCTGTCAAAGCGCCTAGGTTCCTCAAACATTACTAATATCCAAATAGATGAGGGTTGTACCAGTAAACACACTTTCCAATACTTATAAGTTGGACATTTTAACGTGAGTCAATGGACACTGACTTATTTTTGGATCCAGATGCAAGTGACTGTTTGAGGAACTGCAGCTTGTCTGTGATGGCTTCATTCACCTTGAAAAAGTAGTTAACATTAAAGATTTAAAGTTTGGAATCGTTATTCACCATTTAAAATGTTGTTAATGTTTAATAACTTCTCATATGCCTCTTCAGAGTCTCTCTCTGTCTACTGGCTTTGCTTATATTCATTTATTTTCTGTTGCATATACAGAAAAGTGCCGCAGCCAGTGCAGATGATGCCCGGTTAAGTTGTACAGGGACTATCATTACTACTGAAAGAAATAACACAATAACAATGGCCTTGTACACAGACTGGTATTACTGGCATGCCGACAGATTCAATGTTCACATCCAAGGCTTCTTAATACTACAGTCAAGAATTAACCAAGAAAAATACATTTTCAGTTTTCAAATGTCATTAATTATGTTTTTCCAGGAAGGGCAACACTTCAGGTAATAACTAGATGTTTGAAAGTTTAATGAGCGGTATTTCCAGTAAATTATGTTAAGTGATGTGGGAAACCTGGCTTTTTTAAAACCCGTTTCTGAAACTGACAGCAGCATAAGAGGATCCTACATGAGTGCAATTGTCCTCTTTTACTCTTGTTCAGTGAATGGTCATCGTCAGCTGTTATCACAACCATAGATATCGCCATTAAATAACTCTTACACCGCCTAGTAGTAGGCTCTGTAGGCACTTATCAACTCATTTAAAAGTAGTTGCTGAGGCATACAGTATGGCATGAGTGTTTTCAGACTGAAAGGGCAACAAAAGTCTGCGTAAAGAGGGTGGGGGGATGGCATAAATCAGATTCACCCACAAAAATAGACTTGAGTCAGAATATAGGATGCTCCTGGCAACGAATTTCCTATCTAATTAAACTGCAGAGAAAAAAAAAAGTCTCTAAAAGTCAGAGAACACTCAGGAAATTATGAAAACTGAGCCCAATCTAATGGACGACATTGTCCATACAAATGTTTCATGTGTGTTTAAGACTTGCCCTTTGAAACTGTTAATCACGTTATTCGCTAATCAAACCCTATTTTGCACACTTTGCACCATGGATAACATTACACACCACACTGTCAGATGAGTGCTCTGACTGTGAGTAACCAGCAGCAAAATTAAGCTTTGGCCACCAGCTTTTTATCGAGGATAACAACTTGTGTTGAGAATTTGGTTGCACATTGCCGTGGTTGAGCCATTGTACATCAGTATACTATGACAGAGCCTAGATACGGCTGGTTTCTAGATCAAAATGCTGCTGGACTGTGGTGGTTTGCGAGGCTATCATTTCTCTTATGTTCCACATTGCTTGTTTACCACTTCCAATCACAGAGACAGAGGGAGGTCCTGCTGTCTGCTGGGGCTGCACATTGAATAGCGGTGGGTGGGTTGCTGTGTAATAATATATCTGGTGCTGACAAGTTTGTTTTTCTCTACATGTTTGATGAGGTTTAGCGTTATATCCCAGGTCATTTATTTAGTGTTTTGTTTTACAACTGGTTCTCACTATTGTGCTCCTCTGGCTTTACCTGTGTTTGTTAAACTAGTTCTTGTTCAGACATTCTTACTATTTGAAGCTTTTTGCATTAGACAAAGCTGTGCTGTTCACACATTCAGTTCCTACCTGCTTAGGGAAAAGATAATTTCACTGGAAAGGTCACTATTGCAACAAGGCTATATAAGAGTTATTTTGCATTAAGGCTGGACTTTGGGGAATGCATTTTAATTGTAGGTGTCATGAAAACGGGCATGTGGCAGGCAGAGACCGGACCCAGAATGCAAGATTTGGCTAACAGACGAGGTTGTTTCACACCTGTAGTGTTTAGTCTGTTTACATCGATTCGTTTTTTTACCCTTGGCATGGTTTATTTGTGCTGATGTGAACACAGTAATCGCATTTGGGTGAGGACCAAAACAACTGCACCAAGACCCTTTGGAGAAGGTTTTGGTCATGAATAATTATAATTCTGTTTGCAAGTCAAAATTTCAGTTTGTCTTAAATGTAGGAGCTAGAAATTCATTGAAACGACTAATTAGGAAATATGATCAAACCCAGGGAAACCACAGTGTCCAAAATGCCACAGCAGTTTTGTATCATTCTAGAAATAATGTTATGCTGAATATTTCCATCATCCAGTGGTAAAATAATACATATCTAATGTGTTTCAGAGTACAAGGGGGGGTTTAAACTATTCAAAATGTTTTTGAAGATGCCTGGGTGCAGCGATTCACCCTCTGTTCAAACAAGTCAAATGTTCTTTTTTTTTAATTTTTGTAACGTCCTAAAATGTTTTTATTCATTGTGTGTGGGATGATATTAGTCAGCAGTTAAAGCAAAGTCTGCTTTATATTTTTAAAGGAAGTCATGAAAGCAAGAATTTACTCTTATGTGTTTGGGAAAAAAAGAGTTTTGACAATTACTGATACACAGGCAGAAGTTTTATTAGTTGAAACATGAATAAAAAATATTGTTTTTTTTACTGTCCATTAACACTCAGGCTAGTATCTCAAAGACGAGTAAAGTTTGAGACAGCTGCTGCACGCTAGCGCCACATTTATCCCGTCATTGATGCATCTTCAAACATTTAAACTCTGGTAATATTTGTACAGTATTTAAAGCATGACAGTGTTTGGACTTGTGACGGCCATCACCTGTTCCATTTATTTTCTTTTTTTCACTCGAATATGTTTGCTCACTCAGTTGATCTTGGTTCCCATAGCAACAGACACAACACAGATGTTGAAACATCTTGAGAGCAGCAGTGATCATGTTTCTGTCTACAGATAAGAGTGAATTAGGAATATCAATTTGTAATGTTACTGATGTTTGAAAAAATGCCACATGACCTACAAGAGCAAGACAGGAAATAAAGTAAAACTCGGTCTGTACCTCATCCTGTCCTTTTGAGTTTAATTTTTCCATTATTAAAGTGTTCATTCTTACAGTTGCATCGATCAATTTGTGTTGCTGACAGAGAAACAAATGCAGTCTATTATGAATAATCTATTATACATTGCGGGTTTATTTTAGCACATTAACTTAGGCTTGACAGGTAGTCGTGGCCTGTTAGAGTTGAAGTTTCTGTTTATTTTTTTTTCAATAACATTTCAATTTTTACATAACTAGAAGATGTTACGGATCAAATAAAGTCTTGTAGAATTTTTTTTCTTTTTCAGTTATCTGTGTGGATGTTGGAAGGACAGAAGAATCACAACACTTTTTTTTTTAAGGTAATGAGTTTGTGGCGTATCAACAGGTAAATGATATTTCTGTTTAAATAAATAAAATGTTTCAAGGAACTCTGTAAAGTCTTCCGTCAAGAGTAAATCGGATTGAAATTAAGAACTCTGTGTCACCAAGTTGAGATGATTCAAGCAGGTGCCAGGATGTGACCATAGAGCACACTTGTACCAACTAAATCCCTGCAGTTGAACTGTCAACAGTGCCTGAGGAGTGTAACTGTCACTGGCAGCAGAGAACAAGACCCAAGCATGAGATACTAGAAGATAATTTCACGAGTTTGTTATCCAGAAACGCTGGCAGCTGAGCAAAAACAAAAAACAGAATTAAAAAACGGGAGTTCCAGCGACTGGGCAGGCTGATCTTCAGAGGTGATAGAGAGGTTAGTCCACAGATGAGTCCACAGTGAGATAGTCTATACAAGAAAGCTTTAGACAGGAATATTCACGACGTATGAAATGGTGGCCTGCCACTAAGGTCTGTGCAATGAAATAGTGTGGCCTAACGGACTCCGACGGCCTTAAGAATGCTAAGAGAAACGTACTGTTAGTGATTAATCGCAGGTAAGCCAATCAGAGATCAGCTAACGGGTGTGTCTGATGAAGGTGGAGACGGCAGATTCTGAGGAACCCCCTCCTGCCACAGAGCCCGGCAGGGCCGCTCAGGAGGACAGAAGGACCTTGACAGTAGGGCTGCCACAAACGATTATTTTGATAGTCGACTAGTCACCCATTATTTTTGCGATTAGTCGACAAATCAGATCATGCATCCATTGGACGTAAAACGCACAGCTTATTGCACCAGCATGCATCTGCTCTATCCGCTAACTATCATTAGAAAGCTTTGAGTGTTTCAGGTATGTGCTAACTAAAAATAAAGACAAGATGATAGTTTATTACATTTTAATGAAATCTGCAGATTGTTTCGGTGAAGTTTAATAAACTCAGCTTTCTGCTCCTTGCTATCTAAAATATAACAGGACACCGGAGTCCGGTGTTCTGACCGGCTATACTGAGCCTTGAACCCCGGCTAGCTATCAAGCTAGTGGGTAACAGACAAAAACGTCAGAGCGCTTTTGAAAATATGTGGGGTCTTGATAAACTGAGCAGATATTTGAGGTTTACACAGCTACATTCTCGCCTGAAAATATGTTAAACGTTTATTTTGTGACCCAGAAAGAATAATAAGAGTAATATTAAAACTAACTAGCCACAGCCATTGTTGAAAACTGAGCAGGGCCTTTGGGACACAGGTTCTTCTTCTTCTTCGGGGTTTGAACCGTCAGCTGGCATCATTGTACATGCAGTGCTGCCACCTTCTGTTTCAGTTTGTTATTACACTCTTAAATCCTACAAAGCTTCAAACAACGTGTCGACTATTAAATTAGTCGTCGACGATTTTGATAGTCGACGTAATTGTGACTAGTCGACTAATCGTGGCAGCCCTACTTGACAGTAACAACCAGCTGGCTCTGCTCAGACTGCTACCCTGGCAATTCAAACCCAGATATGTCACAGAAATTGGATAGATGCATAATATTGATTATGAGGCATAAATCAAAGTTTGCAGGAGCACAGTAGCCTCGGTAATTGCAAGATAAACAAAGGAAAGCAAGAATGTGAACTCATTGTTGACTCTAGCAAAGTTTCAGAAGAGATTTGCTAGGCTGGCAGACCCTGTCAAAAGCCACAACATCTCAGCAGCACCATATTAATTAGTCTTTCATATCTGAGCAGCTAAAAATACACTACTCTGAGTAGGACATTAGCCTGTCTAAATGTTTTTGGAGTTTCCCAAACTGCATTTAAAAGATTCTGGCCTGATGAGAGAGAACTTGACCTCTCTTGGCACAACTCACAATATCTGATGAGAACCATTTAATATTTCTCAGTCCTTGCATGGCTCAACTGAAGCCCAGACTTAATTATCATACAACATCTGTATGCAATCTGAAAACAGCAGCTCACAGATGTTGCCCATGTGATCTTGAAAATGTCTGTCAGAGAAAAACGAGATACATTTTCAAAATCTAACACCTGTGCAAAAATTATACTTTGCAACTGGGATCTGAATGAGAGTCCCACTTTTCACTTTTTATAAATTTGCAGAACAATTTTAAAACCTGCTTTCACTTTGACTCATTTCACTACTGCTCAGTGTGGACTGATGTGGAAAATATGTAAACACAGTGAAGAAGGAGAATTCCATGACAAAAAAGCTTTCAGCCTAGATTACATTTTTCCCCTCCAAACTGATCTTTGTTCATTTCTAATTTCAGTTTCATGCTGTTTATTTTCACTAAACCATAGAAAACTGTGTCAGTGAAGTCTCATCAAAGCAGAAATGGCTCTCAAGGTTGTTTGTTGTGGTTTTAAACTGCAACACCTGCTGATAATTTTTTGTTTTGTTTTGCACCTTGACTATAGGAAAGTGTGTGTGTGTGTGTGCGTGCATGTGTGCGCGCCCTGCCGGTGATCAGATTACCTCAGTTTTAAACTGCTTTCTATCGCTTGAAAAATAGATTAAAAATGAGAAAATTCCTACATCTAACACTGACTGAGAACTTCAGGTCAGTTCATTCATGTTAAGCTGGTTAAAAATGCAGAATTATCCAAATCTTCACTAAGATCACTTCAACAAATGTTTAATGTGATGTGCCCTTAAACAGGGGAAATAGTGAGGAGAGATGGATGAACAATACTGACACGCAGCTCTCGTTCTCACTCGTCTGTATTGAGTTTTACAAAACAACACAACCAAAACTGTATTTTGTCTGTAGGGATACACTCAGTCTCAGGACCACAGTTTCCAAACTAAGAAACAAAACACGAACTGTAACATAAAGTAAATACATCTTTTTAACTCAAATATGTTAGCTAACACAGTTACTAACTTCACACAGTAACTGAATAATGCTTTAACTACTATATGTTTTCCAGGTTTTAACTTGTACAGACAGTAACAGGAAAACCATTGCACAATATGGCTGAGCACTAGCGAAAACTGGCATACACAGCAATGGTGTTCAACTGAAACTTCTCAGCAAAAACAGTACACAATTCACCTCTTTCCTGACAATGAACAATGATATTAGACTAACAGTAAACAGTAACATATGCTGCCATGTTTATAGACTTCTGTGGATGGCAGTTACCTTAAACAGGGGAAAAAGTGAGGAGAGATGAATGAACAATACTCGTTCTCACTCGTCTGTATTGAGTGAAAGTGGGAGAGGCGCGAATTCACCTACTGGAGCCCTGAGACATTACCGATGGATCGACGCACAATCAACCCAGGCTCTCACTACTCATCTCTCTTTAGATTCCCACTG
>VURO01012704.1:1406-13918 GCA_015108175.1 Pelvicachromis taeniatus
TTTTTTTTTATTAAAAAAAAAAAAAAAAATATTTTTTTATTTAAAAAAAAAAAAAAAAAAAAAAAAAAAAGTTAGCAAAAATGACACAAAGCTTTTACTGGTTTAGATGTATATTTCATGGTTTGCTAGTTAAATAAGTAACTCATATATGTGTATATAGGATGTTTAATATGAAGTTATCCTTCTTGGACTGCACAAGCGTGTGGAGCAGCAGTGCAGTGGTCATTGCCGTGGTGACTGCCTCTGATGAACACATCATCCAAGCATCACCAATAAGAGACATGTCAGGACTGAATGCTCCTGATCCAGAAAGACTTGTGCTACTCTCACATCTGTCCTGCTTAAACAGCTCAAGTACAGGTTGGAACGCCTCACCTCAGTACCTCTGTCAGATTTACACCAACAACAGTCAGATCAGCGACGGTGCTTTCATCGACACGCAAGGCTGCAGCAGCAGCTCAGACACCATCCAGCCTATCAGTAGCCCAGCCTTGGTCAACTGCACTCAGCAATGGCATGGTGGTCATAATGCAAGTGTTGTACATACACTGTTTTTGTGCTCTGAGACCACTGACTTGAGAATGAAGAAAATTTAACTTATTCTGAAGTGTACAGTTGAATTGTGTGTGTTGTGTCTGCCCATGTCTGTTATTTGTTTTATTTCTTTTTGCTTTAAAAGTCTGTTAATTACTCCTCCTAGTGTGTACTGCTGAGTGTGTTGTCTTGTGACTGTGTTGTATGCGGTCTGCAACCTGGAAGCATCACGGAGGAAAACTCAAACACAGAGCTGACTGCGTAACTCAATACAGCTTGTGCCAAATAAAGTTGCCGTGTCATCTGACGTTCTGTTTGGTGATCGGAAAGACAACATTGCTCATTAATTGCAATCATGTGAAAATGTTCAATTAATCATAATTTGATTTTGATTTTTGTGTTTTATCGTCCGACTACCAGTTATGCCATTTACGTCAACCAATCAACCAGAATCAAATGCTACCCACAGAATATGTTTGGTTTTTCTACGAGATTAAAATTATGTGCTGAGAAATGGATTAACTCACTGAAGATGAATCACAATTCATATATGTTCTTCCAAATTGGGCTTGGAAAGCCACATTTGGCCATATTTAGAGCATGTAGAGATGTTTATCGCAATGTTTCTCTCTATATTCACATCACACAGGTTGATACAATCAACAACAAAGCCTCCAAATGATCAAATAATACATTTTGAAGATCAGAATAAAACCAACCAAGCATGTAATGCTCCATGTAGGTGTATGAGGGATATTCAAAACCCGCATGCATACTCAATAAATCCTTAATGGCAGCGATAAAATCTTAAAAACCCCTTTTCTATTTATTTTTACGAGATGATACACGCAGCCCGATACATGCAGGGTTTCTTGTACTTCTGCAACGGAGTGCTTCCTGGACGTTAGCCTGAACCTCTCATTCACAGATGCTTGGCATGTAAGAGCTCGACAGAGAGCTCCCTGCACAGAGGCAAACTGAGGGCAATTGCTCAGTGTGAACGCTGTAAAGTAACTCATCAGCAAAACAGCAGCCTGCCACCCCAGGACAGCAGCCTGGTGTGCTCAGGTCAAGAAAATTACAATGCAGGAGTGTGCAATCTGTGAAGAATCTGTGGAGCATAATTCTGTTCATCAACTTGAGCATCCCAGAGAACAAACTGGATCTGCCCTTGGGAGAGCATGATGTCAGCCAATAGCTAAATATCCCCATTAACTCAGAACTATGCGAGGAGCAAACACTTAGAAAATGTTTGTGCATACAAATACATTTGCTGAATATAAATATTGTTTACAGTTGCAGAAAATCTTAAGTTAGAAGTATAATACTGTTTTCGCTTGTTGTATAAATCATCCAGATTTGACTGAACCAAGTTGACATGGCTTAGCAAATATGGTGTTATATACGGCTTTAGTAACATGTTGTCCAAAGATCAGAGGTTTCTTTTTAACTGTTATATTATTTGGCATATATTTTCCCTTCCATAATCCTGCAGGTACTCTAGGGAGAACAGTGGTTAGAGACCACACCGTGAACAAAAATATTTCAACTGATTTCAATAAGCCAAGACAGGAACCAAGTGTGTGATCTCCTGCAGTGAGTTAGCATCTTCAAAGTGTCTTTGGTGCATCAAGATGGCGATAAGACAGAATTAGTCTTTTATCAGTTTGTGATTGAATGGGGTCAAGTTGGTAATTACATGCAATTTAGTTGTTATAGTTCAGCGATTAACTGTTGAAAATCTAGAATTTGTTGCCATCTATAGAGACAGCGACAGCCATAGGCAGAAATTTCCTCATCCAGCCAGATTGTCTCGTATCTGAAAGAGAAATTTCTCAAAAAATAGTGACATGGTTGCTTTAGGACAATGATTTAACAGCAACATGACATGAGCACTCAGCAACCGTGCTTTTATATACAAATATAACCAGAATACAACCAACTGGAAGCCAGTTGAGTCGAGTCCCCTGAGGCAAAGAGATGTGTCACAGACAACTTGCGCTTATTAGCACAGAGTGACTCAGATTGATGGTAATGTGTTGACAATCTGTCTTTGTGTAGAAATTGGATGGCAAGTATTTGCCACTCTGTCTGAGAACGATTGCAGTCATTGTGAGTCAGACCACTATTATTTGGGGACTTGGTAGGATCAGCAAGTGACCTTTGCAGTCGCCTAGTGATCAAAAGTGGTCATCTGGATGTTGACGCTTGCCTATATTTTCCTAGTATCTTAATGCAGTCCATACAGTCAGGGTGTTGCTTCTGATTGTGTGAGTATCTGCTCTCTTCCTTAAACGCTGCTTTTTTTAAAAAGTGCTCCAAATATGAATTTCAGCGTAATGGCGACACAATTGTAGTCCCACCCTTTGTTGTTTTTGTAGTCTCTTTGCATAAAACTGGGCCTGATGGTGGATTGCGTATGGCATGCAAGTGAGTCGTTTCAGCCTCAGAAGCTTCAGTTTTTTAAAAATGTAGTTTGTTTGTTTTTGCTTCAAGGGTTAAAGGCTCATGAAATATGGACACAGCAAGAAAGACACACAAGCCACATGATCTGCAACTAGCAAACATTCTTCGCTGACCCCTAGATATAGTACAGAACAGTTTTCTAATATGAAAGCTGTTGCTGGCTGATTTCGCTCTCTAGGGGCGTCTGTCTTGAGGCCAAAGAGCCACCACATTATTTGCATGGCAAACAAACTGGAAAACTTTTGAAACTGATGTGATTTGAACTCTGGAGTTTTTCAGTCACCAAAGCAGCTTGCCAACATTTACCAAGGGAGCGCTGCCTATGGAGCTGTGATGAGAGATTCACAGTACTCACAGGGTCTGTGCTTCTTGCAGAGAGAACACATTTCTCTTACCAGCTTGGCTGAAATTGGACCACCAGATGGCATCTCTGCATCTCTCCCGACACTTGATTAAGATCCGATGCCTGTGGTCTATCCTCTCCAGAATCACAGCTCTCATGTGAAGTGGAATCAATATTTGATTTCCTCTTTTAAGTTGTGTTCCCTTAAATATTTTTTTTTTTCTCCATGAAGATGTCTGAGGCAGATACAGATGTGGGAAGAAAGCTATGCAGGCATCAGAGGCAATGCTATGTGAGGGTGCTCCATATTTACTTTAAAACAAATGTGTAGAGGAGAAGACAACGAGGTGCATCTACACTGCATTTTGGATCACGTTACACACATTTCATTATTTGCACGTTAATGTGACCGTTTGTTGAGCCATTGTTGTCATGTATTCCTCTGACTGGCTCAGCTGTTTAAAGACGATGAGGCCATTTATGAGTCCGTGTTCATTAATGCTCACATCCTTTGTTGTTTGTTATTTAAACCCCTTCACACCTATGTTGTTTCAACAGCATTACATGTTTAGATTTTGGTTTCAAACATGCCAAAATTGATTCCAAAGAAGAAGAGCAAATAGTACAGGGTTTAGTTTGGTTTAGTTTATTAAGATCAGACCCATTAGCAGCAGAGGTTGCGCCATCATATCAGGATATGGTATACCGTATATCTTCCATTAGTAGCCTGTCTCTTTAAAACGTCGGTTTCTAATAAACGCTGGTCTGAAAACATGTCACGACAAATAGACTCCGATCTCCAATAATAGCCGGGTGACCTTCGACCCGGAAGTCCCTCCATGCTGTCTTCTTCTTCTTTTTAAATTTTATTGGCGGTTGGCAAACAACTGAATGGTGCATTACCACCAGCAACTGGTATGGAGTGTGACTTGAATGTCCCTCAAAAAAAAAAAACCTTCGCGGTGTGTCGGTCCTCCTGCATCTTATCACTCCGCCAGCTGTTTCCAATTAGCCGTCATCTACGACCAGCAGCATGTAAGCTGGATGCAGCGACCATTGAAGTGGGATTATTACACTGAACTGGAACTGTCGGCTAGCGAACCTGCTAACTGTGATTTCCTGGTCTTTTACTTCCTCTCCTGGAGAGGGGCAGAGATAAGTTTCGGGGAGCACCACTTGTGCACTGGGCTACCACAGACAAGGAGACACTTGGGAGCAAAGGAGGAGCACAATTGGGAACTGCATTATTTGTGACCTGATGGAATACGTTTTGGAGTACTGTACGTAAACACACTGTCTTTTCACTTTAGTCTAAAAACCGCACCTGAGTCCTCTTTCCCTCTCACTTCCGCAACAATTCCGAGAAGGGAATAAGAGCCGGGCTCCAACAACTGCCGGTCTCTTTTAAATGCCAGGCTGGCCGGATAATTTTTTGAATAAACGCCTGCTACAATTGGAAGATATACGGTATATAGAATATAATTAGACAATGACTGAACAGAAAAAGAGCCTTGTTACTTACGGTACTTAGTGTTCTCTCTAAAATGAGCACGGCAGCACAGCTTTACTTTGCAACCTTGAATATGAGAAAACCACAAGACTTCTGGAACAATGACCTTTGGACAGATGAGACCAATGTGGAGATGTTTCAACACAATGCACACTGCCACATTTAAAAATACAAACACACTATAAGCACAAACACCTAATAACTTGGATTCTATCTGGCCGTGGCCTAATGGCCTCTATAAACACTTTTGGAGTTCATAGGTTCAGTCACTCATTTTGTTCATAATGAACAAATATTTCAGTCTATTTAAAAATCTTGGTCACACTACTTTTAAAAATGAAGGATTGTCTTTAGTATGAAACTAAACACTCATCGGCGTACAGTTTCACAGTTAGAAATGTAACTGTAATAGAAAACATGAGCCTTTAGCCTTTGATCCAACAGTTAAGAAATTATTGCTAATCTTAAATAAAGCTTGTTACGCATGTCCATACGATAAAGATTGTCATATGAAATCCACCTCTAAAGGTTGTTGGGATTGTTTTGTTTAGTATTCTGTGCTTCGAGCTCAGGCTGCCATTAGCACAGCACAGTTCCAAGGTGAGAATGCTCAGTAATGGCATTCACTGACTTTTTGGCTTCCTTCTTCTACCATATAATAAAACACCCTATGCACATGCTAACAGCGTTGCACTAATCTTTAACAAGAAAACCTGCTGCTTGCTGTTGCACTTGCGCGTTTAAAATAGAACCCATAATATGTTTACTAATTTGACCAGACTGACCGTACTGTGAGATAAAATTGAGTTGAGGCCAATTAAGAAAAAAAAACAAAAACTCTGAGAACAAGTTGTTCCATTCCTTAAGGGCACAACTGTTTATTATGCATGTATGCTCTAAACAAGCTGTCTTGATAGAAGCATGTGGAGCGACTGTGGTCTTTTGCCTTCTCCTCTAATTTGACTTGAGAACAACTGGAGGTCAGCGCAAGTTATCGTCTTGTCTTAAAATGTGGTAGTGGGCAGTACTGGGATCAAGGGAAATGAACACTCAACTTTAGTGGAGTGGTGAAGGGAAAATTGAAGGAAAACATTAAGAAAAACTCTATAATTACTGTTTCTGCTCTAAATGTGTTTCATGTAAACCTATGTTGAAATTCACGTAGCATAACAGCCGTCACTAATATCCGGCTTTCAACAGTCAAACAAAAAAATAACCAAGCTAATTTAATTATGTGTAAACAATCGTATTTTTTTTTTTTTTTACTATTTTTATTATAACATTTTGTGTCTGAGAGTTGCATATACAGTGTTTTTTTGTGATGACTGGTATCCTAAACTGAGGTTTGTGCATAAGTTAGTGGGAGCGATGTGTGATTCACTCCCCTGTAAAGGGTTTTTATAAAGGTGGATGTCCCAGGTCAGGGCTATGGTGATTTTTATATTTTAAGGTGTGAAATTATTGCTGTGAAAAGCTATGCCATGTTATGCCAGCAAAATAAAGCACACTTTGTTGCACAAGCTCAGGTATTGGTGGGGACACAGAACCTCAAACTGATTTCTAATCAAAGAAAAAGAGCATGAGCTGCAAAGGAGACGACACGTGAGATGTCTGATAGTCCAAATAATCATGTAGCATCATGTTAAACACATTCACTTACAGTTTTATAACACGAGTGCTCTCCTGGTCACACTCCTTACATGATGCTCTTCTTTGGTTGTGTTTTTATTTTTTTAATAAAAGAAAAAAGACATTGATTTAAAGGCTGTTATGTATTTAAGCTGTAACGTGGTGTGTCTTAGTTGTTTAGGTGCTGAAAAAACCCTTTTAAATGTGGGTGGCATGTCAGAGGTCTGGAAGCAAGCTGGAGATGCAAGTCAGAGGCTACCAGCACTGTGTGGACCAACACTGGTCCACACAGCAGTACAAGTCAAAGCTGGGAGAACATTATTTGGCTGTTTACCAACCGTACATCACACGTGACTCTATGTTGCTTTCCACTGTTAGAAACAAGTAAATAAAGTGTACATTTTCTGGAAACACAGGTTAATCATAAGATTAAAGAAAATTGAAGTAGTATCATAAAGCAGCAGGTTGATGTATATACAATTTAACAGGATTAGTCCATTTCTTCCCCTTGAATTTTTGTGCGATCTATGCAGTTTCTGCAGTGCTGCTCATTCAAGACTAATGCAGAGTCTCAGCAGGTGTTACATGTATATTTATGCTCATCAGCATTAGCGATAACTTATTCCATACCCGGCACCACCGACATATGACACGAGCGCTACGAAAACCAGGAATTTGAGGCAAACGGATCAATTGGGCTCTCATTAAGTCATAACCTGTTAAGCATAAGATCACATTCAGATAATTTGCGCTCTGCAGGGATAAATCAAAATGGTTAAAGTTGTTTGATGTCGTGCAGTTGGAGTTAGATTGGCTTTGATGTCGCCTCAGGGTGCTGAGTAGAATCCACAGTTTAGTATGTCTCTCAAAAAAGCTTGAGGAAGGGCTTATTTAGGCACCATGACACAGGGAGTGGAGTAGGAGGCAGAGGATAAAGAAGCTAATCTTGTCAGCCTAAAGCCTTCTCCTCTTTCTGAATAACACTGCAGTTTGGTATTCTTTGTCCTGGCATTTAAATGGAAATATTATGAGACTTGGGCCTGTTGAGGAACATTTCACAGCTGTCTCTGCCCTGAGAGAAAGCAGACAATTTGGCATTAAGCATTCTGCAAATGTGCTGCATGTGTTTATCTGTTCTAATGACCTTAAGAGTATGGCTTTTACCAGCATACTAATCACCTGTGTGTGCTGTGCTGCTACTTTGCATTCAAATGGCTTGTCAGGGACAACATACATGGGGGCAAAACTATCTAAAAAAAAACAATTGTTTGTTTTGGATGTTTGTTTAGTTTCAACTTTTCACCTTTATCTGTTTAAATGGAATCTAATACACTAGGCTACAAATGGGAGAGGAATTACAACAATGATGGGGTAATAAAGATGTTCAGTGAGCTGAAACTCCGAAAGGGGGTACAATTAGGTTGATTTGCAGCAATTAAAGTGTCATGTGAGTGCTTTTCAGTAAAATCTTGTGGGTGACAAAAATATGACTCACGCACGCTGCAAGGCAATTGCAAAGCCTACAGACGGGGATGCTGTCACTTGGTGGATGTACTTAAGATGAAAAACATTAGCTGTAGCCGCACAACAATATTCCAGCATTGCAAGGCACCATTTAAGTCTATTTTGCCCCAAATTGATAGAAGATACTTGTTGCTTAAAGAGGAAAAGTGAAATCTTGGTCTGTAATTTCCTTTGTACCTCATAAAGGTGATTTCACTCTGTTGTTTGATTCATCTTTTGGATTGCAAACTGCTGTTTTATACGTACAGTAAAAGGCATAAGTAATTTCAGGAACCTTTTCACACGTGGCTACTGAACTATGAGCAATTTCAAAATGTTCACTACTTCACCTTTTGTAAATGCATGGAGTTCTTTCTTTATTCAGCATTTTAGAGCATCACTTTGGTGCAAAAGCCAGCTACCCTAACTGCTATTTTATTACCGCAGCCACAAACAAAAGTGGCCAACCACACAAAGGCAAACCACAGATCTATAAAAAATCACTATAAAGGCAACACCGCCAGAATATTTATTAACCTCAAAGGTGTATACAGTAGCTTGTGATACACAGTTTCATTTTAAGACACTGGAACATACCCTTTGCCGGGCATGTATTATTCATACATTTTAGCAGCACAATAAGCAGTTTGTAGATTTCGGGTTGCCAATCATTGGCATTCTTTAAGTGGTCTGGCTGCTCATTGAGTGGGAGATACATGAGGGGTGGGGTGCTCCATCACTCTTCTCCTCTTCCACTAAAAGGCTCTGACATATCTCCCTGGAGGCCTACAGCCAGCTTGGTGCTCTCTGTACACAACTTAATGGCTGCTGTCACTTCGCAACTCATCCATGATAGCCCGCTCAGCGGCACCCCAATTACTAGATTTTGGAGACAGTTTTGATATACATGTTATACTGCGGTATTATTAAACAACGACTGGCATGACTTTGCCATTTGTGTTCAAAGACAGAGTCAAGAGTAGAAGCTTTGGATCGCCTGATAATTCAATCAATATTAGTGGTGTTTATTTAGCTGACATTTACGCCTAATGATATTCCTAAATTTTCAAAGATCTGTGTGATGAAAAGCTAAAAGACTTTTAAACTACTTATTATCAGACTAGTGAAAATTACTTTATTTCCCTGGCACACAGAAGGAGGGAATGCATAACAAAATGAACTCATCATAAACAAACAAACAGCCCAAATTTTACAGTGTGTGCATTCACGATTACCTGTTGACAGCAGTTGGAGCTGTCTGCAATAAGTTCTTCTTGTTTGAGCTAAAATAAGTTCTTAAATCAGACGTAAGGCCAAAGAAGAGCATTTTTAAACGGTGCATTTGTAAAACAAAACAAAAAAATCTTCCTGTATAATATAAAAAACATGGCAATTCAAATTCACAAATTCAGGATTCTGATTTTAGATGTGCCAGAGTAATCTGGGCCTTGTAATTACAGAAGTTAATGTTTTTAATGCCACCGCTTCGATTTATTAAAGGCAGGTACACGTGAGTGTCTAAATGAATAAAACGGTGCTCAAGCTATCATTATTATTTTTGCCGTAGGCTGTAAAGACCACTATAGGCTCTCCATCCACTTAAATACTGAGATCCGAAGAGTAATTAATTAATTAATTAAATAAATAAACTGCATTATAGCTGAGAGAGAAAGAAAGAGCCTGTGGGTGAGCTGAACTGACCTATATCAACACAAAGAGTGTGGCGCACTGTGCTGTACATTCATTAACTTAACTCAATAGACACCGCCTATGCTTTCCAGGAGAAAAATAAAACGGGCAGAAATTTTCAGCCTTCACATCTTGTCTGTTTTTCTGTAGGTCTGTACTTTTAACAGAAGCTGTATTTGCCTTTATCCTCACTCTAACACCTTCCTCACATTCTGTGAGACAGTATTATTCACCTCTTTAAAAAAGTGTCAAATCCTAAATACAAATGCAAGAAAAAAAAAAACACATCCATTAGTTACAGGTGACATGCTTGTTAATTGTCATGCCAATTTTTCACTGAGACTGTGTAAATATGTCATAAACAACAGGAGATAGGCACACAGACTGAATTTAACCAAAAACCTCAGACTCAGACTGAGTCAAGCGTCGTGCCGGTTCCATCCAGATAGTAATTAATAAAGTTTCTTTATCCTCTCCTGGACAACCTTTGAACTGTGATGTGCTTGCTTAGATTATCCAGAATTCTTCTAATGAATTACCTTTTCTTCGTAAAGGACACATTTAGCTTTTTGTTTAGTTAAACATTTGTTTTGCCACAATAGGCCTACGTGCAGCCTGGATAAACATACTGTAATTCAGCTATCATTGTAGGAAGATGAATAGGCACCCATAATCAGGAATTGTGCTGTTATGGCTCATAACAGTGGGTTTAGGAGCAAAGTTGGAGTTTTTGACCACTGAGAATGCCGTCGAGCAATGCTTGGTAGAGTGGGTGTACCGTTTGGGTACTGTTATTAACCCATTATTTCACTGATTATGTGGCATCTGTTTTGTTTTACCACATAGTTTCCATTAGTAGCCTGTCTCTTTTAAACGCCGACAAATAGATGCCGGTCTCCAATAGTAGCCGCGCGACCTTTGACCCAGAAGTCCCTCCGCCCTCCGAAGTCTTCTTCTTCTTCTTTTTAAATTTTATTGGCGGTTGGCAATCAACTGAATGGTGCATTACCGCCACCAACTAGTATGGAGTGTGACTGGAACGTCAAAAAAACCCCCCAAAAAACCTCTGCGCCAGCTGTTTCCAATCAGCCGTCATGTAAGACCAGCGGCATTTAAGCTGGATGCAGCGACTGTTGAAGTGGGATTATTACACGGAACTGGAACTGTCAGCTAGCAAACCTGCTAACAGTGATTTTCTGGTTTTTTACATCCTCTCCTGGAGAGTCGGGCGGAGAGAAGTTTCAGGGAGCACCACTTGTGCACTGGGCTACCACAGACAAGGAGACACTCGGGAGCAAAGGAGGAGCACAATTGGGAACTGCATTATTTGTGAACTGTTGGAATACGTTTTGGAGCACTGTAAGTAAACACACTGTCTTTTCACTTTAGTCTAAAAACCGCGCCTGGGTCCTCTTTCCCTCTCACTTCCGTGACAATTCAAGCCAGTCTCTTTTAAACGCCGGGCCGGCTGGATAATTTTTTTAATAAACGCCTGGGCTACAATTGGAAGATATACGGTATGTCTTTGGTTGTAATCTAAGCAAGCATGGATATGAACGACACGGGTTTCATAATATTGCAATTCAACTAAGTTCAATTTTATGTATTTATCTAGTTTCAAATCACAACAAATGACCTTAAAGGTTGTTAAGATAAATTTGAACACAATTATTATTGATTATAAGAACTTTTCACAGAACACTTTTAACCCAGAGTGTTGGGCGCCTAAACACAAGCTCAATAAATGATTTATCATGTTTCAGTTTTTACTGTATATTGAAGGAAAAAATAGACTTTCAGTGAAGAAAACCAAACTGTATGTATTGAAAAACAGTCCTCTTGCAATATTAAGTATATGAAAGTAGTGGGAGCAATTTCTGCGGATAAGGTTTGATGGTGTAATGTCATCTTAGTGGCATCTCTGTTTTGTTTTATGTCACAGTTGTGTTGTAGGTCTCCTCTTAGCCAGAAATCCCAGGCTCTCTGACCAAATGAAGACGGTCTAAATCTCAGAGAAATGGGCTGTCTATGTGCTGTACCTTCAGATAGTTGTCTGGGGGACTCCTCTGCACTGAATCAATATCCAGTTAATTTCAGGCCACACTCTGATCCTTCAGCAGCGGCTCATACATGCAGCACTCCTCTCTGGAGGAAAACTGTCGGTGAGCCGAGCACCTCGGGGAACAGATCAGAGCCCTGGACGAACCAGCTGGTTTGCACATTAGTCACCTGTTTCTCTATTAACGTTTACTTAATACTGATTAAAACAAGAGGATCTGACAAACAGGAACAATTGCAAAAAGTTTATTGTATATAAGAGACTTGTGTGTTACAAACTATTGAGTTTGTAGCTGGATATCTTGTTTGAGATGTTGTGCACTGACCGTAACGTGACAAAATGAACAGAATATAAACAGATGGTTTTTCCAATATGCTACATGACTCACCTTGTAAAGACTTCTGTGCACTACATCTTTTATTATTTAAATCAATATGTGAATCTTTATACTAGCCCATTTGCCATATAAAAAAAGAAAAGAAAAGAGAGATCCTGACTTCTTTCAAAGGACTCGTCTGAAAGGAAGCACTTTGGCAATTAAATTCCCCCCACCATAATTAATCAGTGAAATCCATTATTTCTGTCTGCACAGTGTGATTCACAGCGACCAAGTAATAATTGCTTTCCATAAGCCTAAGGAACATAGGTACTTCTGAAGGTCTTAAATGCACTTTCTTGTCCTTAAGGGCAACACCAACTCAGCCAAACAAATTGCTGCTGCTAACACCTTAACACGTAATCTTTGGAAATTAAAATACCCCTAAGTAGTGTGTGTGTGT